>BQNB010160949.1:0-14738 GCA_026074375.1 Tanacetum coccineum
GAGCTCCGGTCTTGTTTGTCAATAAGAAGGATGGATCATTCCGGATGTGCATTTACTATCGGGAATTAAACAAACTGACAATGAAGAACCATTATCCACTCCCCAGAATTGATGATTTATTTGATCAGCTTTAAGGGTCGAGTGTCTACTTGAAATTTGACCTAAGGTTAGGTTATCACCAATTGAGGGTTCAAAAAGAAGACATTCCGGAGACTGCCTTCAGAACTCGTTATGACCATTACGAATTTCAAGTTATGCCGTTTGGTTTGACAAACGCACCTGCCGTATTCATGGACCTTATGAATCGGGTTTGCAAACCATACCTGGATAAATTTGTGATTGTCTTTATTGATGACATTCTGATATATTCGAAGAATAAGAAGAACACGAAGAACACCTCAAGCAGATCTTGGAATTGCTTAAGAAGGAAGAGTTGTATGCCAAGTTTTCCAAATGTGAATTTTGGATTCCTAAGGTACAGTTCTTAGGACATGTGATCGATAGTGAAGGAATTCATGTGGATCCAGCCAAGATTGAATCCATTAAGGATTGGACATCTCCTAAGTCGCAACGGAGATTCGTCAGTTTTTGGGTCTTGCTGGATACTATCGAAGGTTCATTGAAGGGTTTTCAAAGATCGCCAAACCTATGACCAAGCTCACCCAGAAGAAGGTTAAGTTTGAATGGGGCGATAAACAAGAAGCAGCTTTTCAACTGTTAAAGCAAAAGTTGTGCAGTGCACCAATCCTTGCATTACCTGAAGGAAGCGAAGATTTCATCGCATACTGCGACGCTTCGAAGAAGGGTTTGGGCGCTGTATTAATGCAGAGAGAAAAAGTGATTTCTTATGCATCACGCCAGTTGAAGATTCATGAGAAAAACTACACAACTCATGATTTAGAACTTGGTGCAGTGGTATTTGCTCTCAAGATCTGGAGACATTATTTATACGGAACCAAGTGTACAGTGTTCACCGACCACAAGAGTTTGCAACACATTTTAGATCAAAAAGAGCTGAACATGAGGCAACGACGATGGTTGGAGTTGTTAAGTGATTACGATTGCGATATTCGTTATCACCCGGGGAAAGCAAATGTCGTTGCTGACGCTTTAAGCAGGAAAGAACGAGAACCACCGCTAAGAGTTCGAGCCTTGGTTATGACTATTAGTTTGGATCTTCCCAAACAGATCTTAAATGCTCAGACCGAAGCGCGAAAACCCGAGAACATTAAGAGTGAAGACGTTGGGGGAATGTTGGTTGAAAATGCTAAATTTCCAGAAGCTATTAGAGAACAAAAGTTGGAACCACGTGCGGATGGAACCCTGTGCCTCAATGGCAGGAGTTGGTTACCTTGTTATGGCGATTTGCGGACTATAATCATGCACGAGTCCCACAAATCAAAATACTCTATTCATCCGGGTTCCGACAAAATGTACCAAGACATGAAGAAGTTATATTGGTGGCCCAACATGAAAGCCGACATAGCTACTTATGTTAACAAGTGCTTGACCTGTGCTAAGGTCAAGGCCGAACATCAAAGGCCATCAGGATTATTGGTGCAACCTAAAATACCCGAATGGAAGTGGGATAACATCACCATGGATTTTGTCACAAAGCTTCCTAAGACATCTCAAGGTTATGACACAATTTGGGTAATCGTTGACCGACTCACTAAGTCTGCGATCTTCACACCAATGAGAGAGACCGATCCTTTGGATAAACTTGCAAGATTGTACCTAAAAGAAGTGGTCACGAGGCATGGGATACCCGTCTCAATCATTTGTGATCGTGACCCGAGATTCGCATCAAATTTCTGGAGGTCACTTCAGAGTGCTTTGGGTTATACAAAACTTGGATCATGAGTACTGAGTTACCATCCCAAACAGACGGGAAAGTGATGAGGTCATTCAAACTCTCGAGGATATGCTGCGTGCCTGTGCGATCGACTTTGGAAAGGGTTGGGTTAACCATTTGCCATTAGTCGAGTTTTCATATAAAACAATAGCTATCACGCTAGCATCAAGGCCGCACCTTGAAGCACTTTATGGTCGCAAGTGTCGCTCACCTGTTTGTTGGAATGAAGTTGGAGAAGCATCAGTACTCGGTCCAGAAATAATCCAGAAATACCAACGAGTTATATCATTCGATAAAGCAAAGGATGGCAAGCTGCTCGTGATCGTGTAGAAGAGTTTACGATGACCTTGAAGCGTTAACCATGATATTCCAAATTGGAGATAAGGTCATGCTTAAGGTCTCACCTTGGAAAGGGGTCGTACGTTTTGGCAAACGGGGGAAGTTGAACCCTAGGTATGTTGGACCCTTTAAGGTGATTGAAAGAGTTGGAGAAGTGGCTTACAAGCTTGAACTTCCAGAAGAGTTGAGCAGAGTTCATAATACATTTCATGTATCTAATCTGAAAAAGTGTCATGCCGACGAACCATTAGCTGTTCCGTTGGATGGACTTAATTTGGACGACAAACTTCATTTTGTTGAGGAACCGGTAGAAATAGTGGGCCGAGAAGTTAAACGGTTGAAGAGAAGTCGGATCCCATTGGTCAAAGTTCGATGGAACTCCAAGAGAGGTCCCGAGTTCACTTGGGAACGTGAAGACCAATTCAAGAAGAAATACCCACACCTCTTCACCAAGACCACACCGTCGTCAAGTGCTGCATTGTGAGCCTTGAGGACAAGGCTCGTTTAACGGGGGAAGTCTATAACACCCTGTGTTTTCAAGTCTTTGACGACGTCAATAAATGTACTATTTATTTTTATTATTGTACGTGTTTGCTTAAAAATTTTAAACGTTAAGTTAAATCGCGTACGCCAAAAATTAGCGTTCAATGTAAACGGGCATCAAACAATTAAATGTTTACATCATTCAAGGGTTATATAATTATTTTGAGGATAATTATTAACTTTGTTCCTTTTATTTTTATCGGATACGTAAAGTGTATACGTTTCGCGATAAATTGCGTTTAGGCACTCCCGGAACCACAAAAACTTTCCTACGCTTCAACAAATACCCACTTTTATACCCAATACACAAAATTACATAAATATATCATGTATATCTTTGTTCCACCGAAAATCATGCATCATATGCAAATATATACATGAAAAATGAGATAATGAACCAAGAAAATGCAAGTTGAGAACACATTTCCATGTTTTCATGGGATGTTCTCAACTATTAGGGGACATTCACCATTTCTACCATACTTTGACCAAAGACTAGGACCATGGCCATTCCTAAGACTTCCTTTATGTTCCCTTGACTAGTCATACATGTTTACTACTTATACATTGCATAAGAGACACAACACTTACATGTTTAAACACTTAACAAAAATCAAATATACTCCCTCTAGCACACATATAAGCTACGGCAAACAATCACCCCTTTAACAATTCCATACAAAATTTTCTACAACCCATACACTTCTATACACATCTATTCTAAGATGTACTAAGGCATTTGCAAGCATTGGCTAACCATATTCAAGTATTAATCAAGAGAAAGAAAGTTAGGGTTTCTATTAAGGAAAGCTAGGGTTTCTTAAGTGCAAGCTTGGTTTTGTGACTAAACAAGGGTTTAGCACTAGTTAATCATCATCATCATACCTCATAAGGTTTACTTGAACTCTTCATGTTTTTATAATTTTCATTTTTATACATATGGTTATTCTATTTAGCTTAAATCACCATTTAGGATTTTAATCATGTAAAAAGAAGTTTTATTTGTTGTCATCAATAATGTACACTTTATTAAATCTTATGAATGTTAAATGACATCATTTAAAATAGTCACAAAAGTAATTTAAACACTCTTGGTAAACATAAAAATGATTATTGGTTTAATTATGGTTTTTGATGTTTCATAATATGTTTTAATAAAGAAATACTTAGACAGTTAATATTAATTAATGACTCATATTAAATGTTTACTTGAACATAAAATAAGGTTTAATCTGGAAGAAATACACATGTACACACTTTTTATGTATAAATATGATTATGGACAAAACTAGTAAATTAGAGATATTCCTTAAGGAAAAGTTATTATATAAGTGTTATCATGGATTTGTAACCTTGGTAACATTGGACACATGAGACTATTTATGGACAAATAAATGCTAATATAAAATGATTTATAATAAATATGATAAATGAGACTTGTGGTAAAATACAAAAGTGGTAAAGTATAAAGAAAAGATCAAAAATGGATTCAACAAACTCAAGCAAACATTCTGTCCAAATACGAATTTTTACCTATCCATTTTATATTTTTTGAAGATAATACATTCACGACGATACCGAAAGTAAGAAACTTGTTAAACGGTATTAATTAACGAAAACGTTACGGTAAAAACAGTTATACGTTAATAAACGAGTCGTAAATGAATATTTATAAAAACATTTTCTAAAAACTTTAACAGAAAGCATTGATATTTTTAATAAAATAATAACACGATTTTAGGGATTCCCAAAAAGATAAGAATTACAATTTTCAATAATACGAATCGAGTTATGAATTTCCGCAAGTACGACATTTAAACTTTTATAAAACTATTTTTATAAAGTTACTACATCATAGACAGAAAGTTTTATATTTTTGTAAACCTCTATAAATATAAAAAACTTTCAATTACGAGAACGTCCCTCGAAAGAATCATTAAAAACATAAAAAAAACGTAAGCTATAATCGAATAAAAAACGACAAGTTACGGGTGTTTTACTACGACAAATACGAATTATATAAAACACATTTTTTGTTATGAAACAGTAAAAGTTACTGTTCACATGGACCAATTTATGAAAATGTCAAATATCGATAACACCTTCTTAATACGAAAAGATGGACCATAAGAAACGCGAGAATCGTGCTAAAACGCGAAAGTTTACGTCGTTTTTGCTAAAACGGTATTAAAAACTTATTAACTGTCTAAACACAATTTACAAACCATTAGTTGGTGATTTAAGCATATAGGAATATTATGTGTTTATCAAGTACTATATTACTAGGTGAGTTTCATAAATGAGGCCTCTTCGGATGGCGTTTCGACGAGTTTCTGGAATTTTACGATTTAAAGTGTACCTAAATCCTCGAACGTCATTCATGACCCTTTAATTATAGATAGCCCGAAGCGATAGTACGATGTAAACAGCTATAGATTATATTCAATTGTTGTGTAGATAAAGTACTCGGTTACTTATACGACCTTAATTTAATTAGTTGCATTTGATCTATTCGCTGTGCGCGTTATTTGGATACACTTGCATTAACTCACCTTCAGGTGAGTTCATAGCCCCACGTTTTACATGCTTTTTGTTTTACAAAGTTTTTATGGTGATAAACATTCCATGCTTTACAATTGAGGACACAACTTGTTAATTTTCATGTATGATACGTGTTGCCTAAGTAGCTATAACCATATCTGAGCCCATTACCATAAACTGTCAATTGCTGGGATTGTGACGCCATGTTATAATTGATCTATGTGTTTGACAACCCCGTTCGGGGTGATTAGCTATCACTTGACAAACGAACGTATACCATGTCGAATATAGAAGTTGCGGTGTTAGAACCATCACCACGTGCAATGTAGGCCATTTAATTTGTATTCAAACACGTCAAGCTATCAGTGTCATGACTTAGAGCAACGTAATAACATTTTATATGATATCTGGGCTCTGTTTGCATTATCATAACACTTGGGAAATCTTTATGGAGTCAAAATGACAATATATGATTTATCAAACCTATGGAATTCAACCAACATTATTGTATGACGTTTTTAAAGCAATGTTTTTCAAAGGATCAATAAGCACAAGGTGCGATGGATACATTGGTGGTTTTGATTTGGATGTCTTGCATTAAAGATTTTGTCGCATTTCATTGTTATTCGTTTATGGCTGAAAAAATCTTTGTATTTTGTGATCAGTAACAAGTTAAGCGGCTTCGTCTTTATTACAATTACTTTGTTAAATCCAATGTATCGTTTTCAAAACGACTTTTTAGTCGTTCGATATATATCTTGTGTTGTTGATCTATGAAGTAACACGCCCCGGACCCTTATTCTGCTGCGACCCAATTTGGGGGTGTTACAGGTATGCTGAGATGTACAGGTCACAAGGTCATAGGGGAAATCAAAGAAACTAGAATAATCAGAAGTCCCAACAGCTAGGAAGTGACTTTGTGGTGTACAATAAAGCTTGTTTTGTCTGTAGAAGTTTTGACCATGTGCACGCTAACTGCAATTACCATCAAAGGGAAAGGGTGGTATCTAGAAATAATTATACAAGGGTGAATTACAATTATTCTACTAAAAAAGGCTCTCCGAAGTGCTTCACAAGAAACATGGCTCCCAAGAGCAGTTTTAATGACAACTGCCTAAGACACCTTATACTGCAAGGACCGTTAATACTGCTACATGCCTAAACTACAGTTTAATATTGCTATGACCATAGTCATGTTTTTCTAAATCAGCACAATCAACTGTAAAGAGGCCCTATCAAATAAAAACAGCATTAACTAACAAAAATTTTAGCCAAAAAAGTTAATAATGCTGAGGGAAGTTGTTGATCCCAATCTTTGATCGATTCCTTAGCTTGTCTAAGGTTAAATTACCTTGGATAAATCCAAAATAACTTGTTGTAGAAACTTTGTATGTATACTAACAGTGATAGCGAATCTACACCTTAATATCTTAGAAGTATTAATGAATAAAAACAGTAACTGAGGAATGAACACATATATAACCAAACGCTCCAATATTAATAGATCAATATTACGTAGTACTCTTCACTAGAATTAATGGTTTACAACCTTGCAGATTTTTTAATCGACTTCACAACTATGAAAACTTGTATATCAACTAATGCCCCTAGAGCCTCCTTTTATAGACTAAGAAGTCCTACAAGGCTTACAATACTTTCCTAAGATATCATGATCTTTCGACGAGTTGTTGGATTTACGATTTAAAGTGTCCTAACTCCTCGAACGTCATGTCATGACCTCTTAAATTATGATAGCCCGAACGATAGTACGATGTAACAACTATAAGATTATATTCAAGTACTCGGTACTTATACGACCTATGATAATTTAGGTTGCATTCGATCTTTTACGTGACGCATTATCTGTGATATTCGGATTATCTGAACTCAAGGTGAGTTCATAGCCCCACATTTTTACGATTTCAATGATTTATAATTATGGGGTGGAAACATGCTTTGTTTTATAAATTGGACGCAAGTATTGATTACATGTTTGCCTAAGTAGCGATAACCCAAGTTAAGCCCATTATCATGAACTGTCAATTGCATAGATGTAGTTGGGAATTACATTATGTGAGCGCGAATGTTATTTAATAGATCTATTCGGGAAATGACCTCCCCGTTCGGGTGACTAGCTATCACCGGGAACGAACGTTATAGCATGTCGAATTTTAGATGTTTCGGGTTAAAACATCATTGCGGGCTGAGTAGCAATATTTTGCGAATAAGACTGTCGAGCTTCAATGTCATGAGCTTAGTGTAAATGTAATATAGTTTTGTGATGCCTGCATGTGTTGCATTATCACGGGAAAAGTCTTGCGGTCCTGCATATTATGATTTATCAAACCTATGAATTCACCAACATTATTGTTGACGTTTTAAAGCAATGTTTTTCAGGAGATCAGTAAGCACAAGGTGCCAAGGATACATTGGTGATTTGGTTTTGGGAAGTCATGCTAAAGATATAGTCGTTTTATGTTGTAAACCAGTATCTTTGTAATAATAATCAGGATCAAGTTAAAGCTTCGGACTATTTGTATCAAATATTTGTTAAATCCAATGTATCAGTTTTAAAAAAACGACTTTTTAGTCGTTCTATATATATCTTGTGTTATTGATCTATGAAGTAACACGCCCCAAACCCTTATTCCGCTGCGACCCAATTTGGGGGTGTTACAAAATACGCTTTTATCTCTTCAACAGTTGTAATCTTCATGCAGCAGTACCAAATCTTCTAGCAGTATTAAGTTCAGTACTCGCAGTACTAACTTTTCTTCTAACAGTACTAACCTGGTTAGTACTGTTAGTTATATCTTGAGCAGTATTAAGCTCTTAAACTAGAAGTACTAACTTGTGAAGATTTATTCCCAACAATCCTCTCTTAAACTTGTGATTTACCTTTAAATCTCAAATTTCTTCTGAATCAAATCTTCTAGTCTAGTTTGCTGAAGATGCTTCCAAACACTCTTCTACTGCTGTACTTGTGATTTGACAAACCTGATGATCTCATAACCCATTTCACTTTGATGATCAAATTCTAGCCTTCCACTCAACATTTTTAAAAGAGTATCTTATGACATAGGATATTTCTTTTCTACCATCATGTGAATCACAAAACCAGTATCCATTAAAAGCACATAAACTCCACAAAAATTATGTAACTTCTAGTTTATCAGATTCTAGTCTTGTTGATTTCTCCATATTTCATCTTCTTCATTTGCTTCAATCATTGTCTTCAGATCTCCCCAAAGCAGTAAGTCATAACCTTCTGGACTTGCTGTCTGAAATCTTTTCTTGACCAATCTGTATAATTCCAGCACCTCTTGCCTATCAAAATCATAAAGCATTGCACTAAATATCTTGTAATGTTTAACACTTCCATCTGCTCTTTTGATTTGATAATAGTATTTATCATTTGCTAGAATCTGTGTCTCCCAGTCAACTATTGGATACTTTGTTGCTAATGATTCAATATTAAGACTTTCTTCTTCTGGAACAATGTTCAAGTAAACTTAAAGTTTTTCTTTCTCAGTATCATCTTCTAGCTTTTGTTTCTTAGCACTTTCTTTACTAAGAGTTTATCTTGCTCTTTTCCTAGCAAGTGATTTCTTTCTACTTCCTCTAGCTGGTTGCTTTTGAGCAAAACTTGAAGCTTCATCCTTTTAAAAACATTCTTGTTGAAGATCAAATCTAGATCTCTTCATTACTTCCTTTTCAATCTCAGAATCCTTAGGTACAAAAGCTTGATTCTGATCCCATACTCTTTCAAATATAGGTCTAAAATCTTCATAGCTCATTCCCTTTTTGAACTCTCTTTTTGACTTTCTTTGGAGGCTTAGACTCTTGCATAATTGCTTTTCCTTTATCCTTTGCTTTTACACTAGCAGTACTACCCAATTCACTGGCAGTGCTAACATCAGCAGTACTAACTAATCTACTTCTTTTGGTGTAAGTTTGAACATTTTCAACACTTTATCTTCTTCTTGCTGCATCTGCAAGAGCTGTAGCTGCACTAAAAATAACTAACTGTTCTTCAGGTTTATCACTAATCTGAGTATCATTAATCCTCCCCTGATCTGCAGCATGTGGAGGTACCAAAGAAATTCCAGCATCCAAGTCTAGTTCTTCAATCAAACTCCTCTCCTGTTTGGAAGGATCCTCCTCATCTTCCTCAGCATCAGAGATGACAACTTTGGCTCTCCTCCTAGCTTGGCTTATCTTGATTGTCTACTCTAACTTCTTTACCCTTTTGATCAGCTTTGTAAGACCAACATGGTATGTCTATTTTGTTTACTTTAATTCAGACTTCAAGCTTTCAACCTTCTTAGACAGTGAGGTACATAGATCCGTCAATTCAATAAGTGATAAACTACCCTCATCACGTCCAAGTGAGTGAACACTTTAGAGAGGTGATTCATGGGGAATTAGAGCAGCCTCATCAGTAACAGGTATGGTTTAGTTAGATTGTGGTGTAGATGGTGGTTGTGAGGTTAATGGATGTGTTTTGGGTGATAAGGATGGTGAAAATGTTATTCTGGAAGAAGATGAATCAGGTGTAGTGAGCATGGTTAGAAATAGTGGAATGGCTACCCCAGAATATCCCTTGGAAGCCCTTTTCATATTACTGAACAATTTTTGTGTAAGGGTAGGAGTAAGAAAGGTTCTTTTATGAGGGAAAAGCATTCTCTTGCGTTTGTTTAAAAATATTTAAATGAATCTAGGATATATCAAAAACTTTGACTTACTATCTAAGTTCTTTACCATGGCCTCAAAAATTAAGTGGGAAAAGTTAAAGGTACGGTTAGTTGCAAGGCAAATGATAGCAGTAGCTATATTGCTACTAAACTTCTCCCAAGCAGTCTTCTTAGGACTCAAACAATGGAGAATGGTATGAATGAAGAATTTCCATTGAGGGGAAAATGTCCCTTTTGAAAAGTTAGGCTATCAGAAGTGATTGCATACCCCATCAGAATCTTCAAGCTTGATATGTCTTCTAATGGAGGCCTCAGAAACAAATACCTTGACCTTCCTATCTATGGTAGCAGTGATTCCCCTGACTCCATCCTCAGTTGTGCTCAAAGCAGCTGTTTGCTAAAAAATTTCTATAGGAGAAGCATAAAGGGTTGGGCATTCAATGAGGGCATTCTTGATGTGACTTGGAGTTAGAAAATCAATCATTTAATGAAACCCCTCACTTCCTCTGACTTCTCTAAGTAGGCAACCATGTTGTGCTTGTCGCAAAATTCCAAACTCGCCATTTGATGAATAGAAAGTGAATTAAGGTTCTGGGATATGGTCGTGGGAGAGAGTAAGAGTGTTTGGTAGAGGTAATTGAGATAAGAGAGAGTTTTTAAGGTTTTAAAATTTCACCGACTGAATAAGATTTGTACTTATCTTGAAGAAATCTTATGTTTACAGAAAGATCGTGAATTCTCCAATTAGTCAAACCTATAGAAGAAGTAGTTGGCGAAAATTTCGCAACGACTATATTTAGAGAAAGAAATTATGTTATGGCTCAAACAGTACTAACGGTCACCCAGCAGTACTAAAATTAGCCTAGCAGTACCAACTCTAAGCCCAGCAGTACTAAAACATAGAGAGACCAGTTTTAACTTCAATTTTGTCCAAAAAGCTTTTCCATCACCAATTTTGACTCTCACAATCTCTCTTTCTGTTTTTATCACATTATCTCTTAATTCTTTTTGCTCACCAATTCACTCTTTCTGTTTTTATCACACAACTCTCTGTCTGTTTTTCAGCTCACTAAATCTCTCTATTCTTTTTCTCACCAATTCAGTTAGTGTTGTATATTGTGCCATCAATTCCATTAGTTTCATGCTGTCCTCCCCAATTCTAAGTGTGTTAACTCTTGAGAGAGGTGGATCATTAGACTGTTTGGATGTAGTCTCAAACCTAGTTTGAGCATCTACACCCCCAATATGGTATCTTGGCACCTAGGACCACTACCTGAACCAATTCCCTAAGGACTTTATCTATTAAGTGTTGCCATGGATTGGGTCTTATTGATGTTACCACTTTCCTGCTATACTTCTAAGCTAGAAGCAATAGTGGCAGCCATTTCCATTCTGTCACCCAACTCCTTATAGACAGCCTCATCACCAATCATTTTCAGGGGGACCACTAGACTGACGTACCTTAGTGTCCTGACCTCTTTTTGACTTGTCTGGCAGTTTTAATCATGACTAACAGTTTTAACTATCAGTCTTAAGTATAACTAGCAGTACTAATTGTACTTAGCAGTATTAATATATTCCTTAACAGTTTTAACTCTGTCTTTAATAATTATACAACAACATGCCTCTATTCATCACAATCACACTAGAAACGACTAGATATACATGTGAGAATTCATGAGGATCCATATTTATGCATAACCCATGAATAAAAGTTAAGAACTGTTAAACCTCCCCTCAAACAATACTTCAGAGGTCAGCAATCAGCAGTATCTCTTATAGCAAACTTCACAATTGGTATCATCAAATTTAATCATACTGCTTGCTTATCCTGCAAGTGTTAGTCCAAAACCAAGAAAAACACAATCCAAAGCATTTTCTTGTTTAGCAGTATTAATTTTGACTAGCAGTTTTAACTAACAGTATTAAGTATAACTGACAGTACTAGTTATACTTAGCAGTACTAATGGATACAACTAACAGTACTAATCCTTTACAAAACTTTACAAAGACATAAAGAGATTTAAACATTAAGGATTAAGCATTCCAATACTTGAGACCAAGTACTGAAACCTTCCAGCATCAAAACCTTTTGTAAGAAGATCTGCAACATTATGTTCAGTATCAATTTTAACCATTTGAATTAACTTTTTAGCATTGCAATCTCTTATAAAATGATGTCTAATCTCTATATGTTTTGTTTTAGAATGTTGAACATGATTTTCAATAATGCAGATTTGAATCTAGAGTACTTGTCCACAGCAACTAGCAGCAGCCACATATTCAGCTTTAGTTGTAGAGGTGGCAACCACAGTTTGCTTCTTACACTGCCATGATATCAACCTATTTCCTAAAAACTGACAACCTCCAGTTGTTGACTTCCTATCTTGAGTGGCTCCAGCATAGTCACTATCAGTATAAGCAATTAGTTCAAATGGAGAATCTCTAGAATACCAAAGGCCTAAAGTTGGTTTGCCTTTCAAATATCTAAAAATTCTCTTTACAGCTAAGAGATGTGATGTTTTTGGAGTAACTTGGAATCTGGCACATGCACTTACTACAAACATAATATCTGGCCTAGATGCTGTAAGATACATCAAAGACCCAATCATAGATCTATATAGATGTACATCAACATCATCAGCATCTCCATCTTTGACTAACGCCTTTTCCAAATCAACTGGAGTAGAAGCAGACTTCACATCAGTGTAGTTGAATTTCTTCAAAATCTCAGCTACATATTTATCCTGATTGATAAATATTCCATCTTCCTTCTGTGTTACCTATAATCCTAAGAAGAAATTAAGTTCTCCTATAGAACTCATCTAAAACTTATCCTTCATAAGCTTCTCAAATGCAGTACACAGCTCCTTGTTTGTAGAGCCAAAGATAATGTCATCAACATAAACCTGTACAAGCAACATATCTCCTTTTTGCTTCTTGATAAACAATTTCTGATCTATCTTCCCTCTTTTAAACCCATTACCCAACAGATAGTTAGCCAAGGTTTCATACCATGCTCATGGTGCTTGATGCAACCCATAAAGTGCCTTGACCCCCTTGTAAACTTTGTCTGGATAGTCAGGATCTTTAAATCCTGGTAGTTGAGTAACATAAACCTCTTCCTCAATGGTTCCATATAAGAATGCACTCTTCACATCCATTTGATATACTAGAAAACCCATAAAAGAAGCATAGGCTAAAAACAATCTTATTGCCTCAATTCTTGCCACAAAAGCAAAAACTTCTTCATAATCTATGCCTTCTTCTTGCCTATGACTATGTGCAACCAACCTTGCTTTATTCCTAATTACAATCCCTCTTTCATCTTTCTTATATTTGAAGACCCATTTTGTTCTAATGGCCCTCTTCCCATTAGGCAATTCCATAAGTTTCCAAACCTGTTAGAGTTTGAATTACAGAAGTTCTTCCTGCATTGCTTCCACCTAAGATGAATCAGATAGAGCTTTAACAATGCTTGTGGGTTTAATATGGGATAAGAAACAAGCATACAAACAAGTATTCAGGGTATCATGTGTTTTCTCTTTATAAACAGCACTGAGAAACCCTTGTTCAGAAGTAGGTTTTGTCATTCTTCTTGTCTAAACAGATGACTTCACATCACCAATCACATTTTAATTGGGTGATCTTTATGAATTCTTATATTGGGAGTGGTTGGAACTGTATAGGAATTAAAGATGTTTCCCAAATCAATTTCTAGTTCATCTTTATCACCGAAGAACTCAACATGAGTGGCTTCAAGTGTATGACTACCTCCCATTGTGAACATGTCTTTAGGGCTATCTGGATCAGATGATCTAGTAGTATTAACCGATGTATCAATAGTATTAAGTTTTAAATGACCAGTATTAACTTCAAGACTGGCAGTATTAACATGTTGTCCAGCAGTATTAACTTCCTTAGGACTGCTATCATCTTCAGACTTATCTTTTTTATCATTCTCATTATCTGGACCATCTTCAACCTACTTTTGATCATCAGCAGCAGATTTTGGTTCACCATTACCAACATCCTTAGAAGGTGAATCAAAGTATGAAGCATCTTTCCAAATTGGCATCACAATGCAATCTTGACTGATTTCTTCTTTCTGTGTATATGTACCTGCTGATGTGAAGTTTTAACACACGTAAAAATATATATAAAATATAACCTTAAGAGTAATTAAGAAAATTACCAAGTTACCCTTGATAAAATTCACTCTCAAAAATATATATAATATAATATAAAATACGTATATTTAACCGGGTAAGTATGATCACCCGGGTCGTTATCCTCAATAACTAGTGAAATTGAAACCACGTTTAGGTTCGGATCCTGATTTGAATGAAGCAAAGATAGTTGATTGGGAAAGATATGAAAAATAAAATTAAAATGAACAATTAAACAAATACGGAAATGCAATTATAAAGCAATTTGACTAAGATTTAACCCTAAAAATGTGAACTAAAATTTCACTAAAGAAAAAGTGTAGAAAATTATTAAAAATAAAAGCCCTAATTTTTATCTTTTTATAAAAGTCTAATTAAACTAATTAAAAGCTAAACCTAATTATTAATGAAAACTATTAAGCTTAGCTAACAACTTAACTAATGGACTGAAGGTGCAAAGATCTAAGAGACTAACGGGGAATCTTAACAACCAATGGAGGGTCGACTTAGTAAACAACTAAATTTGAAAGTTACACTATCTACCCTGAGAATCTATCCCGATCACGAATTAAGTCCAATAAGCATTCGAAATTTTAA
>BQNB010160951.1:0-14738 GCA_026074375.1 Tanacetum coccineum
GATATGCTTTTAGTGTAAAATGACATATATGAAACTATGCGGAATATCTATTTAGAGCATACGGAATGGATACAAATTCATGGATTGTACATTTGTGCTTCACGTGTGGCAAGGGAAGGGGACGAACACATAACCATCATGTCTTGAGATGTAATATATCAACTCTTAATTTGAATACATGTGTGGATGTATCTATACAATGTAACCTCATATTACAACATGATGCAATCTTCAGATTCAACATAGCCTGATAAATATGGACGAACACGTAACCATCACCTCAAATTAGTTTAGTGATGAGTGTTAATACTGATTTTTGTTGAAGTGATCTTACTTACTATACATGGTCTAAACTTTGAAAATTACTACCTATAATTACATACTCAACTACACATTATATTCACATATGTGGATTTATTGTGTAGTCCATCTAGTTCGAGACATTTGCAGTTGGTTTGAAGACTTCTACAAAAGGGTTAACTTTTGTACAAAAGTAAAAGAGGTCATTGAAGTGGTGGTTGTGCAATTTAAGGTGTTGTCAGTTTCTAGCTATTTATTACAGGGTACTATTTCCTTGCACCATCATTGCTTGTGCTCTAGATTGTTACAAGTCGAATTGAATACATATTGGATAGGTGATGAAAAGTAAATGAACTCTATGCTTTTATGTAAACATTGAATGTTTATGAGTTTATGTTGCATTATTATAGTAGATAAGTTGGTTGATAACTTCTGTTTTTAACTCTTTGACGGACTAACTTACCTGGCGACTCTCACAAAGAATTAAACCGGATATAGTTGTCTCAATTCATGGAAAGTTTGGTGTGGCCATTTTAGATTTGCTCGCATCTAGCAAATATAAACTTTAAAACGTTAATGTGGTACGTGAGTTGGGTTCATTGTGAGATAGTTTGGTACTTTGGTTTATATCCCGGTGTGGGTGTTATAGCATTGAGACTGAGAGGACCTTTTTCTCGGTCCGGTCTTGGTCGGTCCGGTTGTGAGACTGTGATCCACCCTAGTTAGTTCTACCATTGTTGTAGGGACGGAACTTAAAAGAGAAAGAGACCGAGGGGTTGTGCCACCAACCCAACTTTTTTTTTATCCTATGCACATTTTATACCTTTTTATATATGGTTTAGTCATTTTTAATACTCCCTCCGTCCCATATTAAGTGTCCATTTTTGACTTTTTGAATTCTTTTTTCATAAACTCTGACCGTAAATATTTTTCTTTATGTTATATAATGCTTACTGAAAGTTATACCAATGAAAAATACATTCGAAACTCTATCCATTCATATATTTTGCATTGGGTATCATATAACATAAGAAGAAATAATTAAGGTCAAAGTTGAAGAAAAAAAAACTTTGAAAAGTCAAAAATGAACACTTAATTTGGGACGGATGGAGTATAAAATTTTTTGGCCCCTAAAATAAATACATTTTAAGTTGGCCCTCCACTAACAACGTTCAAGTTCCATCTCTAGGTTTTGGATCCTTCTCATATCCAACTATTTCAGGACACATTGTTGCCATCAGATTCACCTAAAAAGCAGCAACCTAAATAGCATGAGTATTCACCCTCCAATTAGAAACTAAATTATTATATTTTCATTATTCTAATGTTGTAAAAATGTCTTATATAAAGTGGTTTTATGTACATGGAAGTGAATGAGATAAATAATGCAGACTTATCCAACGTTGGTGAAGAACTATTTGTGGCTTGGAACTTCAGAAATTGAAGATTTAGAAAGCATACTAGTTATTTGTTTCGGTGCACGAATCATGTATGGGAACATCTTAGATAACATGAAAGTATACGTTGTCTTGACAATGTTAAGCATTGAACTAAAACAGCCTTTGATTTTTTTCCAAGAACAATGAGTTAGCTTTTAGTTATCTAAAATCATTCACGGAGAAATCTTTGTTACATGGAACTCAAAATTGAAGTTTAGAAGCGAACTAGTTTTGTGTTTCCGGAGCACGAATCATGAAGGGAACATCTTGGATAACATGAAAGTATATGTTGTTCTTGCAAATGTTAAGCATTGAACTAAAACAGCCTTTGATTTTTTTCCAAGAACAATGAGTTAGCTTTTAGTTATCTAAAATCATTCACGGAGAAATCTAAAATATCGCTGCACTTCAGACCTTTTCCTAATACCAGGAGAATTACTCACTTCTATCGAGGGTTTTACGTCCTGTAAGAGTACCGAGTATTTGTCACTATTCCACATAAATACTTTTACTGTACAGAAGCAAAATGGGTAACTGGGTAACTGATCAAAACAAGCAACTTACCTGTGCAACTGACGAATTATCCCGAGAAACCTCACGAAGGGCTTCTTTGGCCAACCCACCAGCTTTCATATCTCTGTGACCCAACCAGACGATCCCGCCACTATTAAGGAAGTATAACACAATTTAAGGACAGTAAAGCAGCCAAAAACACTCAAAATATAAATACATCATTTTTCTTGTTACATTATAATGTATTCGAATCAAGTTCTTAGTGGAGTTCTGCTTTAGAGAAAATAGTTACCGGGGGTGTGTGCATCTCAAGCCAAACCGCGCAAAATAATAAATTCATTTCATATAAGCTTGGTCCAATAGTGAATGGAAACTATGGTAATAGCAAAAAGATACAAATTGTCGGCTATTTGATAATTTATCATACATGTCTAGTAATTAAAAGGGGTTAGTGGTATTTGCAACGTACTTTTTTCACACGTATGCAACGTACTTTTTAATAATGAACACGGAATTTATCTGGTATACTAACATTAACAACTATGCAATAGGATAACTTCATTAAGCGGCTTACCAGCGGATCAGGAGTCAATGCACAGTAGTCAAGAATATGAATGAAATGGTCAGCGACGCTCCGCGTTCCAAGTCATCTCTTCTTAATCTCTGAATGCCAATATGAGAAATAGTTTGGAAGCCCTTTCTCGTTCGCCACCAACCTGTAAAACTGTCAATCCACCGATACCCTACAACATCAATCGCATGTTAAGTACTGGATATAACTATGGAATGAGTTGAAAATTGCCAAATGTGGTAAAACTTATGTGCCAAAACAAAGAATGTCACGATCTTATATGCTTATCAATAACACGCTTTCAAGATCACCTTTAAATGCTAACTACTTCTAGTTCTTTTAAGGAGATATTATAATTTGTAGTTCCTAATCCATGACTCTTTTAAAGAGATTGTTTAATTGTAAGTTCCCTAATGTTTAATTCTTCCAATAAGGAACCATCATTTCTACGAAGCTTAATCCGTGGTCTCTGACCTCGGTTGCCGTCAACATAGGCAACAAACCATATGACGAAACACTCCCTAGATGTGACACAAGTACGTAAATTCTACTGAAAGAAGTTAACAAAAAAAAAAAGTTAGCCCTGCCTTTTTTGTAAAGAACAATTGGAATCGTAGATAGAAAAGAGGACATTAAGAACAGCACTCACCTGCCACCGAACAAAATGGCCATCAATGAGAAAACTATTTTTTTGCATACCCTTAAACATGGACCAGATAACTTAAATGAGCCATATGTTTAATAGCATATTAAAAGAAACTATAATGTTTTAGACTAACCTAGGGAAATAAAACTTGTAAACAATCCGACAGTAATCAACATAAAAACGTTGCACTACTACATGAACATGTAACTCACATAGACTAGTGTATATAACTACTAACCAACAAGATCTTATATGAATGTGGGATAATAGGTTGGAAAAAGTCTACATGTTATATAAAAGTGTTTTTATGTACATGGAATGAATGAGATAAATAATGCAAGACTTATCAACAGGTGGTGAAAGAACTATTTGTTACATGGAACTCAAAATTGAAGTTTAGAAGCGAACTAGTTTTGTGTTTCCGGAGCACGAATCATGAAGGGAACATCTTGGATAACATGAAAGTATATGTTGTTCTTGCAAATGTTAAGCATTGAACTAAAACAGCCTTTGATTTTACTCACTTCTATCGAGGGTTTTACGTCCTGTAAGAGGACCGAGTATTTGTCACTATTCCACATAAATATCGGGGGAGAGTTACTTTTACAGGCGGTTAACATCGGGGGAGAGTTACTTTTAAGAACCCACCTCCTGCATATATCATGTTAATATCGGGGGAGAGTTACTTTTACAGGCGGTTAACATCGCTTAGTACTTTGGGTTATAGCACTGGTATACCCACAAGGTAGTGTGTCTGAGTGCTTGGAAGAAAATAAGCAAGGGTAGTTGGGAGGGCCGTGTTAGGTATCTGAAAGAAAAAACTACGGCACCCCAACAAGACATGCAAGTTTTAAATGGCTTGTTTTGGGATATGGAAACAGCTCAACTTGCTAAAACCGTCAGTCATGACAAGGCCAACAATTATCTATTTGTAAAAGTGGTGAAAAGTTCTAAATTCATAGAGTATAAAGTTTATGGCGAAGAAGGAGACTTTCCACATAATTCGTATTGTTGCGAAAGGAGGACAGAGGTTCAGTACATTCTGACTTCATCATCAGCACGACAAAAGAAAGATCATATTGACATTCGCATATTTGTACCATCCGCCAACGAATATCTTTGTCCTGACAAGAAATGTGAAGTTAGCTGGAATGATCCGTTCACTGAAAAACAAAGGTTACAAAATGATAGTTGGTTTACCATTGTCTGCAACACGAGCTGAGACTCGTCTTCTGCGAAACGCGGCAACAGAGGTATTTGAGTGTCCAAATTGGTAGAGTATATGCTCCAGAAAGGTAAAAGTTGCATCATCTTATAGCTTGAAAGTCTGTTCCGTAATAGGATGTGGAATTGTCACGGTTTTTTCTATGTTAGTATAACTAGCTTCAAAGTCTTGCTAAAAACTTTTGTAACTTTTGTTCAAATTTATTCCTGGTATTATCTTACATCGTCTCCAGATCACTATAGAAAATGCTGCCTGTGACTTTAATGACTGCGACGAATACCCGCGCAAAGCGACAGTGTATCGCGACAAATAATTATGCATGCAAACTTGTAGTTTTGGTGTGACCCCTAATGCATCACTTACGATTTCAATTTGTAGTTATTGCGAAAAAAGTCGGGTTATAAACGAAAAATGATAAAAGTTGCGGAATAAAAGTTACTGAATTTTGTTGCCATTTTTCTAAAGTGTATTTTGGGTATATCACTTTACTCTTTTTTAAGAGTTTTTAAGTTTAAAGAATAGGCATACATGCTTTATAAGTAGTATATACAGTATAGATAACCTTTTAAACATATAAACCAAGTTTATAATTAGTAACGGACAGTTATTATTTTTTGCAAAACTAAACTCAATATTTCTAAATCATATACCATCATCTGGAACCGGTTTTTGTAACATGTATAGACACTTCTCTAAAACGTGAACGGAAAAAATCGAAAGTGTTACAATGTGACACATTGGTTGTTTTATATGTGAGCAAGTGACCCGAAAGATAGAAACTAATAGAGTGAAATTCGAGGATATTCAAATACCTTACTGGTGGACAGCTAGCATCAGATCCCTTGGGTGTACTAGGCTGTGCACGTACCCTTGTGGTACGAGGCGTTGATGCTGAGGCTGATGCAGAATCTTCTTCATCACTGTTAACATGACAAGTTCAGGGGAAGCTAGCCAAATAAAACATTCAGAAACTAAACTCTAAGATAAAAAGTGGCAAAATGTCTTGGATGGTAACAAGTTAAAACAGGTCATGATTTATATCGGTTGACAAAAAAGCATTTATCAACAATTATTGTGTAAGTCCATGTTAGTCTGAAATCATCACTTAATATTTGAAAAACCTCAAACCACCTCAAGTACTCCTTACCGAGACTCCCCATGCAAACCGTAACCAAGACACTCGCACTTCACGAGACACGTACCAATACTCCTCGGGTTTGTCGTAACTTCTCTCGTGGTTTTTGTTGAGGGGGGAACGCCTGTAGTATCTTACATTATGTGACAACAAATATCCAAATGCATAAGAATATTCACAGTTTAGAGGAAAATTCAGAAAAGAACCTGATCATATCTAACTTTGAGAGCCTGAATGGAAGGTAAACGGTCAAATTTCACCAGCTGATCCCAGAATGTTTCCACTAAATATTTCAGTAGTATCTTTATATTTTCCTGCATGATATCATTGTGTCATCAGAAAATATATAAATACCTTGCGAAAATCATACAACATAAAGTAGGACAATCACGAAATATATATACCTCGCGAATATGTTCAAAAAGATCCAGAACTGCAGAGTTCAACAAATTATAGCGACTTCCATTACAAATAAAAGCATCAACAATTGGTTTAAGTACGTTGTTTTTGGCAATATAATACGCAAGATTTTCATCCTGTAAAACATCAGCAAATTATATTATTGTTACAATGTATTGATTAGTTATTCAACATTAAATAAGCAGAAAACTCGTAATTACATTATGTGATATTAGAGTTAGCATGAACCGAACAGCTGCAACTACAAGATACTTTTCCCTTCTTCGGGTCAGACATAAAACTTTATCTAATGTACCATTATGCTTATGAGTATAATAAACATACTTTCTTAACTAAACTGGAAAAACTGCAAGTTCCATATATATTAAGCATATTTCTCAGTCAACAATATTTTCCTTCTTGTAAAGTAACATATTGCATGAAGTAATACATAGCCTACGTCACTTTTAAACCTGAATTAATTGCACGAAATCAATTTTACAGACATTTCACTTGAACACTGAAACAACACTTTCACATCATTTAAATAAACAAAGGAACTGTGAGAGAGGTTTTGAGCAGAAATCGCGGTCACCTAGACCTTTGCTGGAAATATTGCATTTTCCAGCATGTAAGTTAGCTGATTTTATTCCAACTTCACTTAACTTTGATTCCTTAGGGTCCAGTAGACCTCGTTCAACCTTATTACCATATTCTACTGATAAACCACCAAGAAAGGTTGGCCGATCGCCTTTACCCCCTGAAATTACCTACTAGTACTAAAACATAGGAATAAAATTTCTTAGTTTGTGGATAACGATTTTGAGTTGATAAAGAGCAAAGTTCATTACCAAACACCCTACTTATCAATCCAATCATCAGTCACATATGGGAAGGAAGCCAACTTAATCCAAAACTTTCATCACCCACGGATTCATATGAATTCCCCAATATTCGCAAAGAATACACAAACAATTTCTCAAACCCCCAATAGGTAGCAAAACGTCACCATAAATTCTCAGTTCCTTTGTTTATTTCAAATGATGTGAAAGTGTTGTTTCAGTGTTCAAGTGAAATGTCTGTAAAATTGATTTCGTGCAATTTAAACCCCCAATAGGTAGCAAAACGTCACCATAATATAACCATGGTTATATTATGGTGACGTTTTGCTACCTATTGGGGGTTTGAGAATTTGTTTGTGTATTCTTTGCGAATATTGGGGACATCAAGTTGTTTCTTCCATCCGATTGCTATCGACCCGCTAAACAAGGTTAACAGTTTATTCTGATTTATTTATTTAATTTATTCTTATATTAGTATTGTTATATTTATCATTAGACACAACCAAAAAACCTTCAAAATCACTCCCCAACTCTCAAGAAGATAGATCTCAGATTTGTGTGTTAAAGTAATTAGAAAAAATATTTAAAGTTCCGAACACAAACTCATCATAGAAGCTTCACTTGTTTTTTTAATATCCGAAAGTTTAAAGAAAAAACAAAACAAATCAGTTTCATCTTACGACAGCCATGCACCACCTGTGTCCGCGTTCCCGAAGGCACCCCTCTCTTTCTCTCTTTCGGTTAAAAAGGTAAACCCTACAAAGACAGAAGAAAAAATCTACCCGATACCCTTATAAAAGGATCTTGAAGAAGTCGCAACCTTGAAGTCTATGTTTGCTTC
Organism: Tanacetum coccineum; assembly: GCA_026074375.1. Taxonomy (NCBI): domain Eukaryota; kingdom Viridiplantae; phylum Streptophyta; class Magnoliopsida; order Asterales; family Asteraceae; genus Tanacetum; species Tanacetum coccineum. The sequence continues at coordinate 7,912 of BQNB010160951.1, forward strand.
GGTGCTGGGCACAGATAACCAAAGAGGACTTGTGTGGCTCCTTGTGTGTAAAATGTGATACTAGGTTTTAAGGTAAATTTTATACTCAGAAATATTAGAAAGTTTATTTTGGACTGGGCTGCTTTCCATACCTTTTTCTTTTGGGCTGCAGAATCCGAAACTTTTTCTTTTGGATATGAGGTGTTTTTGGATAAATTGACTAAGGGGGCGTATGGTTCGCAAATTTTAAATGCTTAGTTTTGAAAACCAGTGATATCTAAAAATATTGGGGTTTTAGAATACTGATATTTATAATCTCAGACCCATTTCCTCTAATCACAGTATGATATCCGGAAAAAAGGTAAGCAACTCCTCTTCTTTTTCGCTATTTACAGTAACACACAAGCTCTTCAACAATTTAAAAACAGGTTTTGGTAGGTATGGAACTTCACTAAGCGATCGGGTCAAAGATTTATCGTTTGGGAAAAAGAATCTCCGAGTATTTCTGCCTGCATTAGGAATTTAATGTGTTATACTTTTTTTCCATACACTGTTATTAAAATAGATCCCACCAGGCCGATACAAACTACAGAAACTTGTATGAAAATATAAGCAAAAATAAACTCTTCTATATGGCGAACTAGAGGAATATTTGGCATACTGGCCATTACTACTTGAGAAAGTAAATAGACATATATACTGCTAATGATAATTTCTAACATTCCAGCTGATTGTTCGCCCTGTGCAACCAATGAACTCAACATAGAAACAAGCTCTGCATCTGTCCGTTTGAGTCCGCATTAAGATTCAGTGTTGGTTTGGCACACTTTCCAGGTACACCATCATCTCTGAGAACACTAACATATTGCACTTCAGACCTTTTCCTAATAGAAGGAGTACGCTTGTATCGAGGGTTTTACAGCCACTAAAAGGACCGAGCGTTTGTCACAATTCCACATAAATACTTTTTACTGTGCAGAAGCAAAACGGGTAACTCAAAACAAGCAAAATGCATGCTAACACCTTTTTGTTCACTTTTTTGTTTCTATGAATAACTAATGTATTTTAAGTTGATGACAAATTCTAAATATAACAAAACAATAGCGCATAAACAAGTCGACGATGTCACGTACCTTTTTGTTTATGCCTCAGCCACGATAATTGCCTCTACCACCACGATAACCGTCTCTGCCTAACCAACACCAACATCACGGCCTCCGGTACAACCACCTCCATCATCACCTACTCCGGCATCACTATATCCGAGACCAACATCGCCTCCTGAGCATAATGAACAACTCGGCCATCATCATACTCCCAGGATTGAATATACACGGAGTCGTTAGCAAATTTTAAAAAATCGTAAAATTTGCAAACGACTCCTTGCATATTCAATCATGGGAGTATGGTCCCGATGGCGATGATGACCGAGTGTTTAGAAAAAGAAATGTTAAATGATTGAATCGAGAAAAACTTTGATTCTTGGTGAGTTTGTTTGTGACTGCACAGATGAAAAAGATTAGGGTTAATGGCATTTTATACCTAGCTCATGTTTAGGGTTACTAGTTAAGTGGACTTGGGCCTAGCATACACTGAACCCATTTATTTATTTTTTCAAAATGGGCTTAGCCGAATTTTTTAAAACAAACGTGGTTACTTGTACAAATTACAAAATATATTTCTAGACGGCAAGTTTGAAACTGATAAGACTACAAATACAAAAATAGAAAACTAAAGGTGCGTTTAGTTGGGAAAAAACACTTTTATTTTTCACAAAATGTTTTGTGAAAAACAAGTAAAATAGAGATAGCCTTCAAAACTACAAAACATTTTTTTTCCACCTATTTCCTTTAAACCCCTTCCGGTATATTTCCCTGCTCGTTTCTCTTATGGTAAAGCCAAAGATGATCTATATACTAACCAAATTGATTTATTTTTTATATGTTTTTTTACGTAGTTGTACGTTTTGCAACGTTTTTATACGTTTTGTTCGTTTTTTTACACTGATAAAAATAAGAAAAATTGAGGGAAATATTTATAACGATGGAGATTGTGTTTTTCGATGATAGCAAATGTTACACGCGTTAAGTATAACTTTGTCTTATCAATTTTTATGCACACAATTCAAACACATATTAACACGCTAAATGAAAATTTAAGATATGTAAAAGTAGACAATTTGGTAATTAAGTGACGGTTATTAAAATTATAGATGATATACAAAGATTGCGAGAATGGAGGACAATGGTGAGGCTTTGCGAGAAGCATTTGGCGGAGTTGGTAAATCGTAGCAACCAAGTAAAGTGGATAAAATGGTAATCTGGAGGGATATGCTTTTAGTGTAAAATGACATATATGAAACTATGCGGAATATCTATTTAGAGCATACGGAATGGATACAAATTCCTGGATAAGGGGACACCATTCCCCCTATTATATACAAGTCCTAATGCTCTAATATTGTCTTATAGCCGGTTTGTTAACAATCATGTCTTGAGATGTAATATATCAACTCTTAATTTGAATACATGTGTGGATGTATCTATACAATGTAACCTCATATTACAACATGATGCAATCTTCAGATTCAACATAGCCAGATAAATATGGACGAACACGTAACCATCACCTCAAATTAGTTTAGTGATGAGTGTTAAATACTGATTTTTGTTAAAGTGGTCTTACTTACTATACATGATCTAAACACTGAAAATTACTACCTATAATTGCATACTCAACTACACATTATATTCACACATGTGGATTTATTGTGTAGTCCATCTAGTTCGAGACATTTGCATTTGGTTTGAAGACTTCTACAAGAGGGTTAAAAGAAGTCATTGAAGTTTTTGTGTCAAAGTTTAGATAAATGAGGAAGTGGTGGTTATTTTCCAACTATGGTTTGCAATAAGGTGTTGTCATTTTCTAGCTATTAATTATTACGGATTACTTTTTCCTTGAACCATCATTGCGTGTGCTCTTGATTGTTAAAAGTCAAACTAAATACAAAATGGACAGGTGATGAAAAGTAAATGAACTCTATGGTTTTAGGTAAAAACATTAAATGTTTATGAGTTTATATTGCATTATTACAGTAGTAGTTGGTTGATAACTTCATAAATCATAGAGTGTTTATTATTTTACTGTATTTTTTTATCGACGGTTTTATTCAAAACTAGCAATAAGCTAGAAGAAATTACAAACCGATGAGGTTAGGGTTTTGCATCAAAGTAACCCAATTGAAATTACATTTACTACGACTAGAACACCAAGTAAAAGACATATGAATTATATCATAAAAAGGAGCTCCTTTCGGGGAAGACAATTATCAAATAAGGATCGGTTTCAGATTCTCCATAAAGACCACCACATCACATACATGCCCGGATTTAGCTATGGGCAGTCAGGGCGACCGCCCAGGGCATCACACAAACAAAGGGCATTTTTTTATGATTTATATACATGAGAGAAATTACAAATAAAAGGAATTTCACGCTCAATATTAATAAACACAAGAAGTAGGTTTTGGCTATGTGGGGAAGAAGAAAATACCAACAGAGAGAAAAAAAGAAATGAGTGGGTGATGTACAATATGAGTGGTTTTTCACTTTTTTGAACCCCAATTATATTTTTCTTTTTTTCACTTATTACATTTTTTTTGAGTGGGTGATGTACAATATGTTGAGATGTTGTGAGTGTGTATGTGAATTAAAATATAATAAAAACTTTGTATTGGTGGCCAACTTTTATTTTCACACTCACACAATTTCAACATTACCCTTTCATGTTCATTTTGAACATGAGACGATCCTCATCCTATTTTCAAAATGACAAAAAAATGTAGTATACTTAAATGTAGTACCCAACTTATTTATTTGGTCAATTTGGGTATTTTCGTTAAATATTTAACGATCATCCGTTAAGTTTTACATTTTAAGTCCACCGTCGCTACCACCACCCCTAATCATCGTCGTCACTACCAAGTATCCCCACCACCATCACTTATCAACCCCACCCACCACCGTCGTAACAAGAAACAAACATATATCGTCCATACGTACACGATAGAAACATAGTGGATATATAATTGATTCATCGTTACAGTACCGATCTGCCTTCGCAGGTAGGAATGTTCTTATTTTAATGACATGTCATACATTCCTTAACACATTAATGTTTTTAAAAGCCGGCTAGGAATTTATTTAATATACTCACTACTATTTTTCACGGTGAAATAGCTTAAAACCAATGGAATTAAATCAGATTGATAAAGTATCTGCCACAAGAAGGTATTTCTTTTACAAATAGATCATATTGGTGACCAATTTCTAGTTTTAAGAGGTGAGATCCATAAAAAAATGGTCATCTTAAAGAATAAATGGGTGAATCCTAACCACTCATTTTTTCATCATAATAAAAAAACTCACTTTTCCACCTTTTTCTTAAAACACAAATATCTAGCAAACGATAAATCGTTAAACGAACAAAAATACACCATCGCGACGAGTATTTTTTTATCTTTCTATATAGGGGCATTTCTATATACTTTTGAAAAACTTTTTTCCAATTTTTTTTTTCAATCACGTCTGAAAAAATCACATATGATTTTAAGAAATCACATGTGATTGTGATACAAATCACATGTGATTTTTTCAGACGTGATTAAAAAAATTGGGGCAAAAAGATCGTCGAAAGTATCGCGACGAGTATTATTTTTTTATCTTTTTATAAAGGGGCACTTCTATATACTTTCGATGACTTTTTTTTCGATTTTTTTTTCAGTAACGTCTAAAAAAATCACATGTGATTTGTATCACAAATCACATGCGATTTTTTCAGACGTAATTGAAAAAAATGGGGAAAAAAGTTCGTCGAAAGTATCGCGACGAGTATTTTTTTTATCTTTCTATAGAGTGCACTTCTATATACTTTCGACGAACTCTTTTTTCGATTTTTTTTTCATCGCTGTCTGAAAAATTCACATGTGATTTGTATCACAATCACTTGTGATTTTCGCAGACGTGACTGAAAAAAAAATCAGAAAAAATGTTCGTAGAAAAGTATATTGATGTGTCTCTAATAGAAAGATGATTTAATTCTCGTCGCGATGGTATATTTCGTTTTGCGTAACGATTAACGGTTTGTGAGATATTTAATTTTTAAAAAATAGGATGAAAGTGAGTTTTTTAATTAAATTAAAATAAGAATTAATTTAAACCATTAGATGGAAATAAAATTGATGGACGAGATAAAACAATTTGTTTTTTTAGACCATGTTCCTTATGGAACTTTTCTCCTAAGTTTTAAACCTACCTATCATCACATTTTAAATAGTTTTGGTGAAGTGTGTAACTTGAATTTGGCGATCAACAATTTTAAGACCAACTAGATATTTGGATGACGATGTAAAATTTTTGGATTGGTAGTGGCGATGATGATTAGGGGTGATGGAAGCGACGGTGGACCTAAAATGTAAAACTTAACGAATGATCGTTAATTTTTTTTAACGAAAATACTCAAATTGGCCCAAAAAAATAATTTGAGTACCTTTTTATGGAAGAAAAAAGTACGATACCTTGATTGGAAATAACTTTTAAATTTGATACATTTTTGTGTCATTTGCCCAAAGAAGAAATGGGAGGTGCATTATAAGTTATATTGGGCATATAAATTAGTTTAGCTTAATCTACTTGATATATTTAATTAGGTGGATAAATAAAATCTAAAAATAATCTAATGGATATTGTAATTTCATGACTATTGTCCAATAAGATCTCTTATACTTGTTCAGTTAGCTATCAATTTGACATTATCCTTTTAAATTTTTATCTATTAGTGTGTGTTTATCATGTTAAACTATACAAAAAAAAGTAGTAATCGTATTAAAAAGAAAAAAAGACACCACTGAGAATGAAATTAATTCGGAACAAACTATGAAGTATCCTTCTGGTTTCACACCAAAAGAGGGTTCTGAAGAGATTGGTATGTATGCGGAGGAATCCAAAAGCGTTAACTTTGTCAATTTGAGTGATCATAAGGCGGAAGAGGCAAACAAGGATGGTCATGGTAATTGTGTTAACAAGAATTCAAAGGAAGATGTATCAAGTTCGGTGTGCTCAGGTCATTTCAAAAAATCTGGGGTACCTCGTACAGGTGGATCAATTCTGAATTTGATGGATGAACTGGTGAAAGTAGGACAAGTTATGGGATACAAGATGGATGGGTGTATGTCGAATATGACAGAGATAATTGAATCACAAAGAGTGAAGGAGGTGAATCGATGAATTTTTTGTCTGTAACTGATTCAGTAAATCAAAAAGTATTTAAAAGTGGACCACAAGATCGAAGTTACAACCTTTACATAATCCATACAAATTTTCCGCTGTGTATTATGAAGTAGCACCCCAAGTGGTATTCCGCTGCGTTGTCCTATTATTATTTGATTTTTAACCTACACCTCTTTATCAACACAATTCCGGAAGAAATTTTCCGCATCCTTTCTCTAAACCCGTCCTTTCTTCAGGTGTTGCAACCTGAGCCTTGAGGACAAGGCTCTTTTAACCGGAGGAGACTGTGACATTTCGTATTTTCAGGTCATTTTATGACGTCATTCATTTTGTCATTTTTCACTATTTATTTTTTTCTTTTATCGTACGCGTTTACTTTTGATTTTAATAGTTAAGTTAAATCGCGTAAGTTAAAAATCAACAATTAAAACAAACGGACACCAAACGAATTAAAGTTTTCGTCAAGCAAACATTTTTTTTCGAAGGTAATTTTTTTATATATTTTATTTTTATTAAAACGTTTACGCTTTGCAATTTAATACATTTAGGCATACCCGGAAC
>BQNB010160952.1:0-14738 GCA_026074375.1 Tanacetum coccineum
CTACTGCTCCTAATTCGAGATCATGAGTGGTATAGTTTTCTTTATTAGGCTTAAGTTGTCGGGATGCATATGTAATAACCTTTTCTCTTTGCATTAGCACCGCTCCCAGACCTTTATGGGATGCATCACAGTAAACAACAAAATCATCATTTCCTTCTGGTAATGCTAAGATTGGAGCTTCACATAGCTTCTGTTTTAGTAGTTGAAAAGTCAACTTTTGGTTTTCTCCCCAAATATACTTCTTGTTTTTCTAGGTTAATTCAGTCAAAGACTTTGCAATCTTCGAGAAATCTTCGATAATAACCGGCAAGTCCTAAGAATTGACGTATTTCTGTGGGTGTAGTAGGAGATGTCTAATTCTTAACTACTTCAATCTTGGCGGGGTCAACATGAAGTCCTTGATTATCAATTAAGTGTCTAAGAAATTACACTATACGAATCCAAAAATCACACTTGGAGAACTTGGCATACAACATCTCTTTCTTGAGTAATTCTAGGATTATTCTCAGATGATTTGCGTGCTCTTCTTTGTTACGAGAGTAGATAAGAATATCATCGATGAACACTATTACGAATTTGTCCAAGTATGGTTTACACACACGGTTCATGAGATCCATGAATACAGCAGGTGAGTTAGTTAAACCAAATAGCATCACTTAAAATTCATAGTGTCTGTATCTTGTTCGGAAAGCAGTCTTGGGAATATCATCATCCCTGACCCTCAATTAATGATAGCCTGATCTTAAGTCAATCTTCGAGTACACACTTGAACCTTAAAGTTGATCAAATAAGTCATCAATCCTGGGTAATGGGTAATGATTCTTTAAGGTAAGTTTATTCAACTCCCGGTAATCGATACACATCTTGAAAGATCCGTCTTTCTTTTTAACAAATAAGACAGGAGCTCCTCAAGGCGAGGTACTTAGTCGGATAAAACCTCGATCTGATAACTCTTGAAGTTGGTTAGATAGTTCATGCATTTCTGAAGGAGCTAATCTATAAGGTGCTCAGGCTAGAGGTGTTGTTCCTGGGATTAAATTGATTTGGAATTCTACTTGGCGAACGGGAGGAAGGCCAGGTAGATCTTCAGGAAAAACTTCTAGGAATTTTTGAATACTAGGATATCTTCTAGTCTTTTCTCATCTGACTTCTTTTCCATTACTTGTGCTATGAAAACTTGACAACCTCGGGATATATATCTTTCGGTTTTTATACAAGATATGAGACTTAGTCGGGTTTTATTTTGGTCACCTCGAATGATCAAAGTTTCACCATTGATTGGGATGTGGACGACTTTCTCATCATAGATAATTCTAGCATGATACTTGGATAACCAATCCATACCAATAACGATGTTGAAACTAACGAGTTTGATCGACATAAGATCAATTTTGAAAGGTTGGTTTAACAAGGTAAGGGTGCAACCCTGGATAACGGAGTTTGTGCTTACTAGGTTTCTATCAGCCATTTTGATATTGTAAAAGGTATATATTGTAATGGGTAGAATATTTATCATAGATGAAAGAGATATGGATACAAAGCTTTTATCAGCTCTAGAATCAAATAATACTCTAGCTAGATGTTGGTTTAAAAGGAACATACCCGTGACTACGTTCAGGTCTTAGTGAGCATTCTTATCCCTCAGCATGTAGGCTCTTCCCTGGGCATTGTTGTTGGTGGTCTTTCGGCACTGATTTGCATAATGCCCTTTCTCTCCATAGGCATGACAAGTAACTGTCACGGGTAGCAGATTACTTCCAGTGGCTGGCCCTTTGTTTCTGCAGTTCTTGGTCAGATGGCCCACCGTGTTGCAAGTATTACACTTGACAGTGCAAGGTCCTATGTGATGCAGAGTGCATTTCTTACACAAGGGATAGTTTCCAGTATACCTATTATTTTTAGTTGGGGTGGCAGCATAAGCCTTGAAGGTTTCATGTCTTCTGTTCTGTTGTGATTGGTGATTATTGTAGCGGTTGTTGGTGTTGATGTTACGGTAGTTGTTGTTGTTGAAAGTTCTTATGTCGTCAAACTTTTGTTTATGATCACTTGATACTTGCACCGGGGTGTGCTTTGTTACCTGATCCATTAGCCTCTGGGCTATGTTAATGGCTTCCTCTAGAGTTTGAGGTTTAGAGGCGGTAACATTTCCTTCAATACTTTGAGGCAATCCCCCGATGAAAACTTCCATCATTTTCTCAGAATCTGCCACCATAGTGGGACACAGTTGCCAATTCCTGGAATCTTCTCACATATGCCTTGAGATCATTCCTCTTCACAGTCAAATGGTAAAATTCGTCTTCCATCTTTTGGACTTCAGTTCGGGGACAGTACTTCTTTATCAAAAGCTTCTTGAATTCAACCCAGGTAATCTTGTAAGCTTCTTCTATCCCAATAGGTTGGGCAAAATAATTCCACCAGGATAGAGCTTCTTCAGTTAAAGTACCAGTAGCAAACTTCACCTTGCAGTCTTCGGTACAGTTGCTACGGGAAAACACTGATTTAGTTCGCTCAAACCAGCAGATAAGTCCAACAGCTCCTTCTGAACCTTTGAAATTGATAGGTTGGCAGCTCATGAACTCTTTGTAGCTACACTTTCTTGCTACAGGAGCTTCTCTTTCTCCGGTGTTCCTATTGGTATTGTCAGCATTTGCCATTGTTGCAGCTTGTGCTTCCAGAGCTGTGGTAACACTGTCAGCAACTAGTTTCCTGATGGCAGCTTGAGTCATGGCTGGTGCTTCAGATGTTGATGTCCTTTTGGGAGGCATTCTATCAACATAAGACAACACGTAATAAGAATGATATCACAATTCTTTCCTTAAAATGCGTAAGGTTCAAAAATAAACATTGTCACAATAGTGATATCATAGATAATTCATAGATAATTCATATCAAATAAGTATCTATGATTTATTTAGAAGTCATGGTATGATTCATAATGATGAAGACGGAGATGATGATATAAGAGAAATTGTTTTAGGATGGATATATCGGTATTATGAAACAACAAGGTATAACGGGATTGCCATTGTATTATATCATGAACAACTTGCCTTTGTACTGTACATAGTCAAAATTTGACAAGTGTTGTTATTTATACCACACATCCCGTGGCTAGGTTCTATCAAAAGCTATAACTAGTATCTAATCTAGTAGTCCGATGGTCCTTCCTGGCTGTTCTTGAGTTCATAGATTGCATTCAGAAGACTTTCCTTGTCTGCTTGGTGACGAGCCTGGATATCTTCCAATCTGAAGCGAGATAGAGCAATCTAGATGTTTATTGCCATTGCTTTCTTTGAAGTTTAGCAATATAATACGAACTCTCAGGAGTTCAGCTTCCAGATTGTCAAAATCTTGTTGTAAGATCACCCGACCATATTCCGAGACGCACACTATTATATGGTCTTCTAGTGCTCAATGCGGTCGAGAAGAGAATAGTCATCTAGGTGATTCCATAATTTTCTCAATTTGCCTCCTCTGACTTTCCAAGGACTTGTCTTACGAGACTTTCTCCTATCTTAAATCTTTGAGGCCGAGGCCGAAGTAGAGGAGGATATCGTCACGCCCTAACTTTCTTAAGTGTCAGTAATTCCTCAGGAAGAAAGAATTCTTGCCGATTAAACATTCAGAGATAGCATTGACAAGATGGAGGCACAATAGTTTGGAGGAGAATAGGTGATTCTTTAGCATAGAAATGACATGCATAAGACCTTCATAAAGCGGTCAGTCAAGAAAAAAGTGAAAGAGATGGTTCAACTAATAAACAAAACCAAATGATTATTTGACGAGCAAAGATAAAGTTTACCCTTTAAAGGCTGGGACCTAGACCGGGGAAGCGGGATTTATCCTGGAAAGTTAGAGGAAAAAGCATCCTCAATAATGGAAGTAGGTGGTCTGGATAAGACATAATCGTTTTTGTTTAACAACCCAGTGGTAAATAACATAAGTTATTTATATAATAGTATAATAGTTATGTACTTTACATACTATTACAGAAGATGTAGTGACATGAAGGACTTTCTAGGATGGAAAAAGAAAAGTAGTTATAGTTAAGGTTTCAACCTTATTCTTTATAACCTTGGCTCTGATACCAATCTATAACACCCCCATTTTTGACATATAGCAGCGGAAGCTAATCTGGGTATTATTACATAGTACAAAACCGTCATAATCATTAGAAAACGACTCAAAAAGAGCTGTTTTTAAAAGATAAGTTATCATTCATTATTTTTTCATCAGAGTTTTTGTACAAAGATGATGTACCTAAAATCTACATGAAAAACATAAAGATTGAATGATAACATTTAAGCCACTTCCAAGTCCGTGCCACTTCCGTGCCATAAGTTGCTCAAAATACCTGAGATAAACATGCAAAAAAGTCAACACAAATGGTTGAAGTAAAATTCATAGGTTTATGGGTAAAAACCAAGTTTGAATATAAGTTCCAATAGTTGGGTTACGTTTGTGATAATGACCATAAGTGTAATAATATGCAGTGAGTACAATTTTACTGGAAAACAAAAATATTGCCCGAACTCATCACCGAGAACCTTGAGATAATCAATAATCAATAATTCATTGCCCCAACGGGTGGCCTTTGGCCAAACACACGCATATGGATTCAAAATAAAGTACGTTTGTTACCAAAAAGTATAGGTACACCAACGGGGAAGCTCAGTCCCAAATAGATCTATTCCAAGCATTCGCGCTTACTTCGAAAAGTAATTAACGTTCATGATAGAGGGGTACGTAATGGCAAAATAAATGTTGATTACAGGGTGGGAGTATTGAAGATATTGAAAGTTGATGTGGATAGTATTCTTTAGGTTTATGAAACTTAAGAGAGACAGGATGATGACTTAATGTTTGATACTGGAGTTTTATAGGATGATGAGATGCATGTGGAAGCTAAAGTTGATGGGAAAGAAGAACAAAGTATTAAGCCTGATGATAGTACTGATGGTGAACTAGTTACTACTGCTACTGTTGATGATAGTGTTATTCCTACAACTATTGAGGAAATCACTTTGGATCAGACACTTATACAGATTAAAGCAGCTAAGCCTAAAGTTGTTACTACTACTGCTACAACAACAACAACTATAAGACCCAAGGATAAAGGGGTGGTTGTACAAGAGCCAAGTGAGCTCAGAGTTCTACAAGAGACACAACCTTCAAGTTCTAAAGATAAAGGAAAAGATATATGATTGACTGAGTTCCTTTTAAGATAAAATATCAAATTGTCTTGAAGAACAAATTCAAGAGATATTCAAGCGAAGTGAATGCTGAATTATGAGAAGAGCAAAAGCTAGCAAAGAAAACAAGAAGAAAAATGCCAACATAGCATTGATTGAGTCATAGGAAAATACACAAGCTATGATGGAGGCTGATAGATTACTGGCTGAGAGACTCCAATCAAAAGAAAGAGAGGAATTGACAGATGAGGAAAAAGCAAAATTATTTATGGAACTGATGGAGAAAAGAAGAAAACATTTTGCTGCACTCAAAGCACAAGAAAAGAGAAAAAATAAAAAAAAACGGAGTTTCTCTCGTCAACCTCCTACCAAGGCACAAAAGAGAACTTAAATGTCTATTTATATTAAGCACATGTGTGGATATATATACAAACAGCTAAAAGGAAAGAGTTTTGATGAAATTCAAAAGTTGTTTGATAAGGGAATGAAGAGAGTAAATACCTTTGTGGCTATGGGTTCTGAGGTTCATAAACTGAAAAGAAAACAAGGAAGAAGGTAGAGAGGAAACAACTAAAAGGAGCAGAAAGAATATGCTTGGAAGGAAAAGAGCAGGGAAAGAACAACAGAAAGAATCCTCAAAGAAACAAAAAGTAGAGGAAGAAAAAGAGTCAGAGGAAGTTGATGAAGCTGAGCTAAAGAAGCTTTTGGTGATTAAAAAGGATGAAGATATAGTAATTGATGCTATACCACTTGCTACCCAAATTACCAGTGATTATTGATATAAACTTCATAAAGAGGTATGTGGTACATTATCAATTGATAAGAGCAGATGGAAGTTCCGAAGAGATACTCTTCAATGATAATGATGCTACAAGGAATAGATAGAAAAGACTTAGAAGCACTTTGGAGGATAGTGAAGGAAAAGTATGGTGATACAAGGCCTGACAATGAGTTTAAAAGAGTTTTGTGAGGAGATTTAAAAGTTATGTTTGAACCAGACAAAAGGAGTGATGTATGGAGAATTTTACAAGGATACAGGGTGACCATTTGGAAGTTGATTGAAATCATTTGGAGTTCAATTTGTATGGATTGTAATCCTTCCATTTTTATTGTGGTTAAAAAGAATATCCCCTCACAAAAAACCAATCACCATCATCAATATGCTAAAACAAGAAACTTTTAAAAAATCAGATCATCAAAATGAGATTGCTATCAACAGCAAAAGCCTTATAGTGAATCAGCAAAAAGGTCCAATGAAAGGTTTTGAAAATTGCACTTCCTGTAAGTGTGATGAAGACTTTTAAAGAAAGAAACTTTAAAGATTCAAAAGATGAAACATCAAGTTTATGAAGGGGAAGATTGTGGGACATAAAAAACTTCATGATTCTAGAATGTAACTACTTTACTTACTTACTACTGTTACAATCTACAATAGCGTACCTACTAACTTAAACTTGCTACTCTGCCTCTACTGTGGTCTGCTCAGGTACATAATGGAAAATATGCTAAGTGTTTATACTGGTATTATAATGTTACCACTGCTAGTTTACTACTGATAGAAAAATTCGTACTTATAGCAAAAGTTACTGCTGTTAGTTAAGTTAAGACTTCTCAGTGTTGAAGACTAAAAATAAAAGCTAACTAGTTTAGTTGCTGCGAGTATGAAAATTAAGACTGCTAGTACAGTTACTATTGTTAGTGTATATTATTACTGCTGAGTACTAAATGTTCAACTATGCTTATTTGTATTATGCCTGCTGGTTGGAAAGATTTCAACTGTATGAAGACTTTCTCTACTTTCAAGATGATAAAGACAATTAAAGAAAAAAGATTGTTTGGAGAACAAGCATGCGTGTGAAGAAAGTGTTGAGATATTTATGTACAAGATATACATAATGTATTTATTTAGAAGATTACGTTTATGTTTAGAAAAGATTGAGATATCTTAGGAATATATTGTAAGCCGACTAAGACTCTTTAGTCTATAAAAGGAGGCTCTAGGGCATTAGATGAATTATCACAAAAACACACAGTCGTATCATTATCAGTTTTCATAGTTGTTAAAGTTGATTGAGAAAAAAGTGTGTGTAGAGATATAGCTTCAAGGTTGTAAACCCCAGTACTAAGTTAAGAGTACTCGTATTATTAATCTAATAATATTAGAGCATTTGGTTATATCTTTGTTGTTCAAGATTACTGTTTCAATGATTTTACTTCTAGAGTATTAAGGTGTAGATTTCGCATACACTTTAATATACATACAAAGTGTCTACAACAAGTTATTTTTGGATTTATCCAAGGTAATTTAACCTTAGACAACCTAAGGAATCGATCTAGGTTTGGGATCAACAACTTATAGATTTGAAAATCTTAAAGTACCTTAACAATCTCTAATACAAACAATTTTTATTCCCCCCCCCCTTAAATTCATATAATCTTTATTATTAAACATATAACAATTTAAGCCTATTGGTAACTGCTTATAAGACTATATGCAATATTTGTTGCAAGCAAAACTACAAAGTATCATCAGTCCAGTGAGAAAACGACCAAAATCACTCGACATAACAGAGAAAGCATAGAGTCTCATGCAGTACCCAAAAGACACTTGTAAGAAGAACTCATAGAAACGCAATGCCCTCATTGAGGTATGCTACTTTTGGGGTTTTGACAACACAAAACCACATTACTGAATAACGTGAAAGTTCTAACTGGTATGTGGTTAAACATATTTTAGAGGTCGCATGAATAAAATGAGAAGCTTTTTGAGTGATTGACAGAGAAGGCATCTCTAATGGGAAGCCAGTAGGTATTTCGTGCAATAATATCCCATTAAGGATCTCCAGTGACTTTTGTTGTTCTCAAGCCTTCCATCAGCGCTTGACTGGTTCTTCATTTGTTTAAGGGGGTGTTTGTTTCGGCTTATTATAGCCGGCTTATGACTCAATATTTGGTTTTGGGCTTATGTTTCATAAGAGCACTTTTTGTGGCTTATTTCATAACTTTTCGGCTTACATAAGCTCATTATGATATAATAAAGTTATATAAGCTGAAAAGTTTCAGAATAAGCCACCAAAAGTGAGCTTATGAAACATAGGCCTAAAGCCAAATAAGCCTTAAGCCGATTATATAAGCCGAAGCAAACACCCCTAAACAACATTAGTTGGCTTTAAATATAAAAAACCGCCTTTTCTTTGTTTGTTCATCTTAGGAAGTTGTGCTAATGGGAGTCGAATGCTTGTAATTGTTGTGAGGAAATGGAAACTACTATTGTTTCAAGTACTTGCTTTGTCTTCAATGGTTGTTTCTTCTTCATATTTGGCAAACCGGACTCGTTACTATCTAACCAAATAATAGCCCTTCAAGAACCTACTTGTTTATGAAGAGGGTTTCCCCCCCCCCCTTCGTTGCACTTATTCCTTCATCCCATGTCAAGTTATTACAACATACAGTAACGGCAAGAGTCTTTCTGTATGGTCATATGCAAACGAATTTCTTTGTAGTTTTAATGCAAAGTAACATTATATAAAGTTTCCTTTTCTTTAACTGAATGAATACTTATGTGCAAGGTTGTAAAAGGTGTGGTGCAAGGGCTCAGCTGTTGTTGGGAAGTTACAAAGTTACAATGGCTATACAAAAGTGGTGGACAAATAAACAAGTTGCAACCAATGTTTGGTGGTCACTTCTGATATGTTACTGGTCCAGCATCGTCACAAATGCTAACCTAGGTATGAAACCTTATTTTTACATATATCTTGATAATTAATTACCATGGTTTAAGGCGTTTGTCTTATTGTTCTAATTTTCAAGAAAGTTTCCTATGTGGGTCAATGGGGAATTTAAGGTAAGGGGTGTTTGTTAATCTTAAGGCTATATTGATAAGATACCGGTCAATTTATTGTAGGGTATTTTATCAAGTAGTTGTCCGACTTCGATCACATTGTATGACTTTTTTGTTGTCGTGGAACTTGATGGGTGGAAGCGGCAATATATGTAAGTTCGTTTCCGTTTGGTCCTATATACGACTACAATTATGCCAGAATTATACATACGTCCTTTTTTAATGAATTTTAATGGTGATGGCCACACAAAAGGCTCTGCAGCAGATGGATTAAACAAAGCTGCACACCCATTGTTGTTATGCTTTAATGTAACCAAATATGGAATTATGAAAATAGCCGGTCCATTATCAAAGTATGCAAAATTTGTAAAAGTAAAAACCTTGAAACGTTTCCAAGCTGGTCAAACAGGTCCATATTGGTAGAACGGGCCAAAAAGTAGTAGTAGGTCAACCCAACCTATCCTAACATGCTGTATTTAGTGTCCTAACCCAAACAATATGTAGCAGCAGATTAAGTGGTTAACCCGTCAATTTTACCATCTCTAATCTAAAATTGTTATGGTTCTGTTTATAGAATTAACCATTCTTCCCTTACATTTCTCCTAACTATCATACTTAGCCATTTGCTAAATAATTATATATGAAACAAAAGTGATTCAATTATAGGTTTTCTTCATGAGCCATTCGAGGACCGGGCAAGTTCTTACTTCCTAACATTTATCTTTTGTTCAACTGTAAAACCATAATATTCAATTCCAAATTAATATTTTGCAATGTTCCGTTTGAAAATGATATGTTAAATAAGCACTACACACCAAAACAACTACAAACTTATTATTTATATACTAACTTTTTGAAAGTGTGTGCAGGTTCCCTTCAGCACCAACCTCAATACATTGTGCATGCACCTTCTGTTCATCGAAGTTAGCTATGGTCAATGGGCTTATAATAGGTAACTGATCTAAGCTTTATCAAATGAATTGCATTTACATTAGATTAATTTTGTTTTATTTGAATACCTTTTTTTTCAAATTGCATGTACAAGTTAGGCTTCGTTTGTTTTTTCAGAAGTTTTACCTCTTCATCTGCAAACCATGTCTGCAGAAGAAGAGTTACATCTAAAGTCTTCATATGCATGAAAAAGAACGTTTGTTTTTTTGTTATATTGAAAGTAAATTATGAGTAGAAACGCAGAAAGAAATTTGCTTCTTTCATTCATTTTTTTCTTTATCTTTCATCGCTAGGTGGGGGGGTTTATTTTTTATTATTGTTTTTTATAGATGGAAAAATATTTTCATTTTTACGGTTTGTCCTCAATTATTTACGTATTCGTCTATTTTTTTTACGTTTTGACTTTTTTTTACTTTTCATACCTATATTTAATCGTTTTCCGTGTTATTTTTTACGATTTCGACCGTTTCGACCGATTTAGGCCGTTTTCGACCGATTTTGAGAGATTTGATCGATTTCGACCAGTTTCATCCGTTTTCGATCGTTTTCAACCAATTTCCACCGTTTTCGACCGATTTCCATCGATTTCGATCGATTTCGTTCATTTTTGATCATTTTCAACCGATTTCGACCGCTTTCGACCGATTTTGACAGATTTGATCGATTTCGATCGATTTTGACCTATTTCGTCCGTTTTTGACCGATTTCCACCGTTTTTGACCGATTTCGACCGTTTTCGTACGTCTTTGAACGTTTTTGTCCATTTTCTTACGTTTTCTTACCTTTTTGTATGCAATTCATTTCCATGATTTTCTATTTCTTAAGTTTTTAAATAAAATCCGGTTTGTACGTTTTTTTGTACGCGTAAATTTAACTTTTTGAACGTTTTCAAATGTTTCACCTGTTTTTATACGTTCTAGTATTTTTTATAAGAATGTGTAAAATCGTATGAAGACGTATAAAATCGTACAAAAAGTACGAAAACGAACACAACGTAGGAAAACAAATAAAAATAGAGGAAAACGGAGACGGGCATATGTAAACGAACAAATCATACAAAAACGGACGAAAATGTTTTATAACGTTTAAAAACGAACGAAAAAGTTCAAAACCTTCAAAAAATCTTGAAAACATAAAAAACCAAACGAAAACTATCGAAAACGCATGAAACGATCTTAAAACGGATTGAACCGGTCGAAAAGGTTCCAAAACTGTCGAAAACGATCAAAAATGGATGAAAATGTTCGAAAACGGTCAAAATCGGTCGAAATTGGTCGAAAGCGGTCAAAATTGTTCAAAAACAGTCGAAAACGATCGGAAACGGTCAAAATCGGTAGAAACCAGTCGAAATCGGTCAAAATCGGTCGAAAACGGTCAAAATCGATCGAAAACGGTCTAAAACGAAGAAAACGGTTGAAATCGGTCGAAATCGGTCGAAATCGATCAAAATCGTTCAAAAACTGTTGAAAACGGTCGGATCTGTCAAAATCGGTCAAAATCGGTCGAAAACGGTCAAAATCGGTCAAAAACGGTCGATAACGGTCGAAATCGACATAAAACAGTCGAAAACGATCGAAATCGACATAAAACAGTCGAAAACGATCGAAATCAGTCATAAACAGTCGAAATATGTCGAAAACGCACGAAAAAGGTCGAAAACGTAAAAAGACCGAAGAAAACGTAAAAAGTCGGACAAAAACGTAAGAAAACGTATAAAAACTTATAAAAACGCACAAAAGTGAAAAATTGGGTGGTGGTGGTGGGAGGTGGTGTTGAAGAAGTGGAAAGAAGTGAAAGATTATGTCTGAAATATTGAAGAAGTAAGAAGTGCTTTTTAGCACTTATGTCTGCAAAAAAACAAACACACTTCTTTGGTAACCTCTTCCCTCCTGCAGACAAAAGAAGCAAGAAGTGTTTTTTTTGAAAAACAAACGAAACCTTAGTTTATGCCAATGTCAAATGTGTTGTGAAGATAGCTATGGAAGCTGCAAGTACCGTTGCTGCTCAAGTTGTTGGCATTCCATTTTCGACAAGACCATCTGTAGGACATCATTATTGTATAAGCCATGATGTGGGTTGTTTTTTATTTATGGCTACTGTGATAACATCCAGCTATAGAGATAAACCACAATTTACAAGCAAAAAAAAAAATAATAACAAGAAATAAAAAATTTTACAAAAAACAAAAAAAAAAAAAAGACAAGGATGTGTGTCCCAACACGAGGATTTGACTTCATAACAACATGGTGACAAATATGTGTGATTGTATCTTAGCCAATAGAACTGCGACGATATCAACAAGTGACAAACGTCCTGCAGCGAAGCGCAAGCTTACCAATTTTTAAATATATTTAGGAAAGTAAAAAAAGAAAGTTAAGAATTAGGGTTGAGTAGGGTTACTCACGGTTCGAAATCCGGACCGGATTGATCAAAATCGGACCAGACCAAAACCGACTTTGTCCAAACCGACTAGAACTTGACCTAAGACCATGACATAGAAAAAATTATGACCGAAAATTCCGGTCTGATCCGTGTCGGTCCGGTTCGTTCTTCGTCCGGTCACCAAGGGCATAATTGCCAAGGGTTTTTTTCCACGTAATGACCGTATCGGACCCGACCAGACCTGATGACCCAAAAATAAGGAAAATGAAGACTAATACCCGGAACCAAAATAGATCGGATCCATTCCAGTCCGGTCTTTGGTTCGGATCGGTTTTCTTGGATCCGCGGTCCTTTTGCTCCCCTCCTTGGGGTTGAGTATAATATAGGATTATCAAAACCTAAAGTGGGTAAAGAAAGTGAAAAATTAAGTTTGCCCTCATCTTTTAGGCAGGTGCTCTAGCGGTTAACTATAGCTACCTAACGGTGAACGGGGGGATTAATTTGAGAAGGATGTGTCCATTTAAGGACGCTGTTTGAAGTATATCCTCGGCATGAAAAGATGAACTTCGAAATGTGCAAAAAAACACAAAGATGAAATTTGTAATTTACTCGAATTTTAATAAAAGTAAATTACATCGTTCATCCTTGTGGTTTTGCGATTGAACACAGAGGTTCATGCCCATTGACCAAAAAATTGTATCGTTCATCATTAAATGAAAAACGTTATTTTTCAGTTAGTTGGGGCGGGGGGGGGGAAGTGGACGAGTTTAGGAAATTGGGGGGGTGTGGGGATTAATTGATATTATATAGTTTAGTAGAGTTGAGGGAGTTTAGAGACCCTTTCTCTATGAACCTTCGCTAATGCTCCTTTGAAATCAGTTGCGTTTGTCGATAAGACTTCCCTACAAGATGTTTTACAACTCCTAGGCATTTGGACCAAATCTTTATATGTGTAGTTTAGGCAAGACACGGGGGGTTGATATCATTCTCTAGGGCAATAGGTTTGGAAGGCTTGATCACGGTCTAACAGAACTCTAAGGGTTGAGAGAAGATACTTTTTGTGTTTTCCTGTTTATAGGAAAGCAGGTAAATCATATATTTAAGAGATTGGTTGGTTTTAGCTATTAAACTAAATATTAAACTAAGCTAGTGAGTGATCAACTAACAATAAGATAAAAGATTGTGTTCATTTAATCATGTATTACTCCTTAGATTGCTTCTCCTAGTGTTGTTGCCTTGTCATACTTGTGATGATCTATGTGACTATTTCCTAAGTCATAAACGAATAACACAAACCCGTCGTCTACTTAGTATCCCGTTAGAGCAACGCACTTATAAGGTAGTATGGAGACTATTACTAGGCCCCTAAGAGTACACTAAGTGCATGCGAAATATATAAGAGTGGATCAACCATATTAGGGGGCAAGGTAGTATGAACACTGTTACCCGATGGTATCCTTTCTATACAATCATGTTTTCCTAGACATACCAACAGCGATGCAGACAAAAGCTGGTTTTCTAAGACCTAACATGCACATCCATCACAAGAAGAAACATCACTAAGATCTACATTCTAGGTTTCGTACAATCATAAACAAACACAATAATAGGTTTAGCCAAGCATGTTAAAGATTAAGCAAGAACAATAAATAACCACACAACACATAGACATATTGAATGATTAAGTAAACCTTACTTGATTAAAACATGAATTGGAAGAAGTACAATAGGGTTTTAGGCCCTAAAATCGTCTCCTACTGCTGCTAAACGAACTAGGGTTCGTACCCTCTTTTTATTCTAAAGTTACACTCTCAAAACCCTAAATTCGGGATTATATATACAAGAAAAATGACGCGACTGCGTCGTTTTATAGTCGTGACGCCGTGGTAAGTAGAATCTTCTAGATCTGCGTGTGAGTTGGTGCGGGCTGACTCCGTCTTGAAATGTTGTAACGCCGTCACTTTATGGGTTGTGACGGCGTCGTGTATAGCTTGTGACGCCGTCTCCAGGCTCTGTGAGCACAAATCTTCAAGAATCTTAGCGTTGGTCTGTAATCTTGTCCGTTTCTTCTCCAAATTAGCTCAAGTCACGTGTAAATCTCTCAAATGTCTTCCAAATGATAAATACCTGAAAAAGAACGATTAAGTACCTATTTTGGGCATAAATATACGATTTTGGGGGTTAAACGACCCTGAAAAAGTGTATAAAATAACACCTCATCAAATACCCCTACACTTGGGATTTGCTTGTCCTCAAGCAAATGGGCTTTTCTATCTAGACAATAACAATATGAGGGGTCATTTTACCTACTCTTTAAAAATATTCTACAACACAACCTTCTAGACCTTGTAATTAAAAGCACGAAAAATATA
>BQNB010160953.1:2684-14738 GCA_026074375.1 Tanacetum coccineum
AAAAAACTGAAATGGCCAGTAAAATATGATGACGTGTAGGTAATTTGTACTTCACGATTGGTTATCACAAGTCACTTTTGAGAATGTTTCTAACTTTTGAAAAAATTCAAAAGTTTGGATGGTGATAACCATTTTGATAATATATGAAAATTTTGAAAAATACGTTGGTAATTTATAACTTTAACCCTATTAAATAATACTTAATATTATGGACAATGGTTTATTGTTGACCAAAACTAGTGGTCCAGTGCCACATATATTTTAAAATAAATTGCAAAAATGGTTCTTTTAGTGTGGTCAAATTGCAGATTTGGTCCGTCGAATTTTGAAATTGCAAAAATAATTCGTATTTTGAAGGTTTGGTTCTACTTTTGGTCCCTGGTCACCTGAAATAACTAAAATAACCCCTCTAACTGACGGTTTTTTGTTATAAAAAGAAAACAAGGGGTATTTTAGTCATTTTAGGTCCACCAATGACCAAAGTGAACCAACCTTTAAATACAAACTATTTCTGCAATTTCAGAAAAAATTCGACGGACCAAATCTGCAATTTGGCTAAACTAAAAGGACCACTTTTTGCAATTTACTCTATATTTTATAATAATTAGATATGCATTTATTTTGACAGGGTAAAAAAGTTGTAACATGGGTATTTGATAACGGAAAAAGTGAATAACGATGATTTTCCACATTATAAATATACACATTCACCGACTAAAACGAAGTCGTTTTGACTTCGGGCCACTTTGCTACAGTAACGGGCTTCTATTTTGGGCCAACCCGATTTTGGTTTTTTTTTTAATTATTTTGTTTTTGTTTTTTTTTTTAATTTGTATGCACAAAGTAGGAGGAAAAAAAAATATTACAAATGTTGCCGATCTAATCAATAATAAAAATACTCGGGAAACATCTTCGATACCTACAAACTTATAAAATAATCGTTATGGTGCCCAAAGCGTAAAACCCATTATATTAAAAAAAACCCATATAGCAAAAAAAAAAAAACCCCATCACATTTAAACATAAGGCCCACCACATAATCCATATCTAAAAAATTATTATTAACAATATACACATTTGGTGTCGACAAACCGCCTAAAATTTCGCATAAAAGGTGGCCCAAAATCTGGCCTCAGAAGTAAAAAAAAAAAAAACTAGCCCAAATTAGCTGAAATCTGCCCTAAAGTAAAAAAAATATAAACAAAACGTCCAAAAACCTTTTTAAACTATTTACGATTTTCTTACACAAAAAATCCCGTAAAAAAAAAACATGTCAAGTTTTTATTGATCACGAATTTTTTTACTTCGCGGCAAAAAAAAAGATATCGAACTCGACCCAAAAAAGGAAAATATTCGTGAAAAAATTAACTCGTGACCCCAACGCAAAAAAAAAAATTCAATCCTCGAATCGTACCAAAAAAAGAAATATCCGGGAAAAAATTAGCCAAAAAAAAAAACCAAAAATAAGCCTAAAATTTTGGCCCAAAGTAAAAAAAATACAAAACGGACCCTCACCTTTTAAACTATTTATGATTTTTCTTACACAAAAATTCCCGAAAAATAATTACAAAACCGTCCCAAAAAAATAAAATATCGGGAAAAAATTAGCCCGTCCCTACGCAATTTTCCCCGAATCCATACAAAAAAAGAAAATATTAAAAATTAGCCCCGCCATAACGCATCGCCAAAAAAAAACCCCCGAAACGTTAAAAAAAAATTATTCGAGAAAAAATTAGTCCCGCCGCACCGCGCGGGTTCTTTTGCTTGTTTTAAACCTTGTATATAACTATGTATGTTTTGCAATATAAACTTTAGTAGTCGGTAAGTCTTTGAGATAGGAGCGACATACACAAAACATATAACTTTAAAGATCTCGTAAAAAAATGTGAACTATAAAATCAGCCAAGGTCTAAGGAGGTCAAGGTTGTTCATTGTTCGGGTAATAATCGAATAAATTTAAAATCGAAACCGAACCGAATAGAAATGAACTTATAACTGAACCGAATTTATCAAAATCGAATCGAACCGAATTAAATATTCGGTTTTCGGTTTAGATATGGTTTTGTCAATATAAACTGAAAACCAAATTCATATAAACATATATATTTTTTATATATTTATGCATATAAAAAGACTATTAAGATTTAATATAGAACACTTTTTGAGGTTAAAATAATTTTATTTTGCTAAAAATCTATATAATTAAATTTTGAAAAAATTAAATGATGCAATTTAGGTTAACCTGACATTCAATTGAATGAAATTTGATGTCTTTAGTTCGGTTAAGTATAATTAAACCAAATTAAATCGAACCGAATAACCCGAATAAGTAAAACCGATGAACATTTCAAAAAGAGGTGCAATGGAGATGGGCTTTTAGCCTCTAAGATTGCACCACTGTTGGAAAGAGGAGCCCCAATACCTATAGGTCTTCAAGCATTATTTAAAAACTATGCTAAGCCTTCAACTATATATGTGTAACGTGAGTACTTGTGAACTTTGTTACTAGATGCAACTATAACAACACAAATTATTCACCAATCTGCCTTGCATCACCTAATTTTCAGATGACCCTTGTGAGCTACCAACGATTCGAGATAAGTAATAAAGTAGACAGTTATAGTTTCTGGATTTACTTTACCTTAAAATCTTAAAATATAAATGTTTGATTTGAAATCTTGTATACCTTGTAGTTATAATAGCTAAAAAAACAAATACATTATTTTTTTTTTTTTTTGGAAAACAATGTTAAAAAGGTATAACAAAGGAGGAAAAGAAATATTCGATGAATACACAGATCCAAGGCGACAATGTAACTTTGTAATTTGTGTTTTGGGAAGAAGACAATAGCCTCCATCTGCACCCAATATAAATCAAGTGGATTACATTACTTTTGTTTTCATATGCTAAGATAATCGTACTTTCTTATCACTTTTAACTTTGTTAAAAACTTTAACCTAACATTCTCAATTTTATATCAGTGATTATTGCATTCTGTTCGCTGGATCAAGCACTAAATTAGAGGTGGCAGAATATCTGGTCAGGTCGGGTATTTGGGTCTTTTAGATACATGAGTTTAAGAGCATACGCAATACAAGACTTTCACAATAACTTTTTATTATTCTGAAAAGTTTTTGGATGACTTTCACCATTGCAAGACATGGCTTTTCAAAAAGCTTTACTCAAAGATTTAAAGTTCTCCAACAGGTTTATTGGAGCAAAAGTTTTGTAATTAGTGCTTCCTTGTTTTAACCTATTTGTAGCGTATTTTTTTTCCCTTTCAACAAGCTTTTGTAGAAAACTTAGTATTGGAGCAAGTTTGTAAAATAACTTTTTGAATGATAGAATTTATTGAAAAATATATTGTAATAAATGAAATTAGTTTTTTTGTAGTTTGAAGCATTGTAGATGCTCTAAGGATCCAATTCTAGTTGTAGTTGGGTCCGAGTCTAAATGGGTTGAGTCCCAGGGCCGGATTTGAGCATGTGCAGAGTGCTCAACCGACAACAAGGTCCTCCACTGAAATTTCTTTGAAGGGCCTCTCCACTTTTTGAAGGCCCAAATTTATTGGCATGACAGTGATTCAATAACCTTTAATCATTATAATTATGATAGTAGTGTCATAAAACGTAACAAAAGAGTTATATCGTAAAAAACAAGTCAACTAGTTGAGTTTTTAAATGATTTTAAAAAATGTGAAAAGCAGGTTCAGTGAACGGAGGAAGAGAATGCAGAGTGTTTGTTAATGTCACTTTCTCCCCAAAGTTTATAGCGTTTACATTTTTTGACCTAATAAAGTTGTGTTTGTCTCAATAAAAGGAAAAATAACTTATAAAGAATTGTCAATTTCAGTCCTTATCAATACTGATGATTATATTGTACACTGAACTACTCTTGTATTGTTTAATAAAGGTTCAAAAATGATGGTGACAAGTCTCCACAAGTTTAATACATTTGTTTCGATATTTTAAATACTTATAATTGTAATAGTTATGGAGATTTATATTCTATACATTTTAGAATCTTTCATGTTCAAGTGTCAATCTTTCTTCGTTGTTATGGTACAAGGGCATCAATATCTACATAATGACTTTATCAACGCTAATTTTTTTATTATAGCACAGGGCCCCTGAAATCCACGGGACGGCCCTGTTGAGTCCGTTTCTAGATAAATTTTGATCAGGTTGACAAATTATTATTTCTTAAGTAAAAGATGAAAAAGTGAAAAGAAAAATATATAAAAAGTTGATCCGCTAAACCCGTCTAGACTCGCTTGATAATTGTTATATAGTTGAACTTTTTATCAAATAAGAAATTATACTCATTTGTAATATTTAGACAGATCAAAGTAGGCACATCGCCTAATATATATTTATCTAACTAAACTCACGTTAAAAATTGCCACCTTTACGCGAAATGTTTACATCGGGGTTCTGTAACATATTTTTTTCAAAATATAACTATAGATAGGCTATGAACTATTTTGTATATAGATATGACCTTAATTTAACATGGATTATATGAACACATTTTTATATGGGTGATACTACTTCATTAAATTAGTGTCTATGTGCATTGTTATATATTAATGTTGATATTATTGGTACTATGTATTTGTTTGTCTTTTTATGTGTACGTACGCACGTATACATTTTGTGTATCATAAAGATTCATACGAAAATACTCTCTCTCTCTCAAAAATGTGAAATCCGCTAAAAAATGGTTACCACATAATTTCACAATTCCTTTAATCCAACCAGCAAAACATCAAATGAAAACATACAACATTCTACACACTATTTCGATCACATCGGTATAGATTTTAGCTTAGATTTTTTATTCGATCTTGTTTTTGAGTTTTTGGGGTTTTGGCGCCAAAAGTATCGTTTTGATTTTTTTGGATTGTTACTGTTGTTAGCTGGCTGGTTGTTTTGGTGCGTAATCAGTGTTCATGTGTATTGAATTACTGGTTATGTTGCTTAATTGATTGAATTTGATCTTTGAATTTTTCCCAATTTGTATGAACCCTGATTTGACATTAGGACTAAAAGGAATCCAAAATTTTGAGGATACTATTCATAGTATTAATAACTCTAAAACTAATAAGAAAAATGCATCAAAAAATAATGTTGTTAATAATAGTAGTATAGAGGACTATGAAAATGTTAAAGGTGAAGTCAATGTTTGTAATAGGGTTAGGGAATCATAAATGGGGGATTGTGTAGTGAATGAGAATGTGTGGAATATCTCAGGAATGAATAAGGAGAGGGAAGAGGAGACTGGTCTGGGTGATAAGAGCATAAAGAATAATGTTGGTCTTGTTGGCAGCTATGATAAGGTAAATACTGATCTGATCAATCTGAATGTAATTTTGTAAACAATGGTGAAGATGTAGAGAACTTTGTGCAAAAGGATAAGGTGATGCTATTAAGGATGATGAAACAAGTGAAAGTAACAATGTGTCATATGCTAATATGGTGAAAAAAGATGAAGTACCTAAAAACTTGAACTATATTCCTACTATGGTAACTGACACTTGGTAGTGAAGTACTCCCTCCGTCCCTAAATAAGTGTCCACTATTGACTTTCGAAGTCATTATTCTTCAACTTTGACCTTAAATTATTTTGTTTGTGTTATATAATACTTGATGAAAATCATACCAATGAAAATACATTTATAACTCAATCCATTCATATATTTTGCATCAAGTATTATATAACATTCAAAGATAGTAAATAACTTAATGATGTTTTAGATAAAGGACCTTAGATGGTAAGAAATAAACCATTGTTTGTTCAAAAGTGAAATTCTAAAATAAGAATGTAAAGAATGGAACCAAAGAAATTGCATGTATGGGTTAAAATTATTAATGTTCCACTTGAAGCTGTCTATGGATGGAATTAGTGCTCTTGCTAGCAGTTTAGGTAAGCCTATGATGATGGACACCATGACTGCTAACATGTGTTATAAAGGAGTAGGAAATCTTGAATATGCAAGGAACCTTGTGAAAATGGATACAGAAAAGGAGCTTAAGAAGGAGATTGAAATACAATATAGAGATCATAATAACAACATCAAAGGGAGCAAAAAGGTAAAGGTAGTATATGACTGGAAGCCACCAGCTTGTACTACATGTAAGGTGTTTGGACATGATGGTACGCGGTGTAAAAAAATGAAGGGTAGTTAATATAGAAAATGAAGAATCACTAAATCTTGCAATGCTAAATGGGAAAGTTGATGGGCATGATTAGGGTAGAAAGGAAAGAAATACTAATGTTGCAATGCAAGGTCCTGTAAAACTTTTAATAATAGAAATGATGCTGGAAAAGCTCTAGCTACTCATAACTATACTCATAATCAAAGACATAATAAGGGTGATGTGAATTGGAGAGAACCTGAATTTAGAGGACATGAGTATAGGAAAAGACAAGTGGATGTTGCTGGAACTAAAAAGAGCAAAGATGATAATCATGTGATGAAAAACAAATGGAATGTGAAGGATAAAGAAGTGGATGAATTAATAAGAACTGCTAACAAGTACTATGTGCTTAAGTTCCTACCTAAAGATAATGATCAAGAACTAAGAATGTTGAAGGAAAAAATGATAGTTGATAAGTTCCTTGATAAGAAAGTACAACCTATACTAATTGAATCCATATACTGGTTAAAAGATATGATAAGATACTTAAAAGAAAAATGGGAGAAGGATAGACCATTGGAAATGAATGTGGAAAGTGAGGAAGCTGAAGTTGAAGATGTAATCAATATAAGCAGCGGGTCTGTAAAAGTTTATAGAGTGAAATAGGTAAATGGGAATATGAGGTAATGCCTAAATGAAGAATTATATAGATGTAAAAGTATGATATGGAACATCGAGGAATGAATATAGTTGAAACAAAAGGAGGTTATGAATTTGGTAGTCAGTGAGAATCTTCAAGTATGTGATGTGTTGGAAACAAGACTAAAATGTAAAAAGCTCCAAAAAGTCTATGATAAAGTCTTTCAAGGATGGGAGTGGGTTCTAATATGCAAGAGTGTAGTAAAGGGTACAGAATAGTGGTTGGATGGAATGATAATGATACTAATGTTCAAGTCCTGCATAAATTAAGTCAAGTTATCTTTGTATTATCAGTTCTCCAAAGTATCAGTTCAAATGCTTTTATTCTTTTGTGTATGCTGCTAATGAAGGCACTGAAAGAAGGGAGTTATGAAGAGATTTGATTAGGAAGTGTAGATATGTGAAGGGGAAGCCTTGGAGTATTGCAAGGGATATGAATGTTACCTTATATCCTAATGAACACACTTATGGAACTTCTGTTATGAATGTTGATATGATGGAGTTTCAAGACTCCTTAAATGAAATAGAGAGAAGACATATGGATTCTGGGAGGCCTTTAATTACATAGGACAAAGATCTTCATAAAAAAAGGGGGCTAAAGTGGATCATGACGGAAATCCTAATAAAACCCCCCGCTAGAGAGAGTCATGTCAAATAAAGAGTTCATCAACCAATTTTCTCAGGTCAATGCTAAGTTTCTTCCATACATTATATCTGATCATACTCCTTCTATCTTATGCATTCTTTCTAATGTAAAAAAGAAAATTAAAGCCTTTAGATTATCTAATTACATTATTGATAAACAAGAATTCATTCATATTGTCAAAGAGAAATGGAATCAAATATTCAAGGCTATTATATGTATCAAGTTGTAAAAAAGTTAAAGAGTTTATAATCCCCTCTGAATAAACCGGGATGGAGCAAAGGGAATATGTTCAAGTGATTTAAGGATCTGAGAATGCAGCTAAAGGGTGTTCAAACTGCTATTGATGATGATCCCCATAATCAGTCTGTAAGTCCTAATGAAGCCAAGCTAGTGGAAGAGTTTTATGAAGCTAAAGATGATGAGGAAAATTTCCTGTATCAACAAGCTAAAATCAAGTGGTTGTGTGAAAGGGGACAAAAATAGTAGATTCTTTCACAGAGTTTTGAAAGGTAGAAATTGAAAAAAGTAATGTGCATTTTATAAGTGATAATTCTTGTATAAGACATGAAGGAGAGCAGATTCCTCAAGTATTTCTGAAACATTTTGAAGAGTTCTTAGGAACTAGTCATCCAGTGCAGGAAATTAAGTCTATTAAGACTTTGTTTAATAAGAGATTTAGAATTGAAGAGGCAGATAAAATGATTGGTGAATTTTTAAGTGCAGAAATAATGAAGCTTTATTTGATATTGATGATTCAAAGGCACCTGGTCATGATGGATTTACATCAGCTTTCTTCAAAAAAAACCTGGAGTGTTATTGGAGATGATATTTATAAAGCAGTAAAGGAGTTTTTTTAATACTGGTAAAATGCTAGGAGAGCTGAATGCTACAATAATCTCTTTGATTCCTAAAGTCCAAACTCGTAATAAAGTTATTGATTTCAGACCAATTGTTTGTTGTAATGCGTATTTGTTTTTTTTTTAGTAAATGTATAAGTAAAGTACTTACAAACAAAATTAAGTATATTCTTGGGTGTTTAGTAAGCTACAATCAGAGTGCTTTTATTCTAGGAAGGCATATTCAAGACAATATCATGCTCACACAGAAAATCATAAAAGGGTATAATATAAAGGGTGGTCCTAAAAGGGTGACTTTTAAAATTGATATTCATAAAGCTTATGACACAGTTAATTGAGAGTTTTTAAAAAAGAATCTTGAAGGGTTTGGATTTCATAATACAATGGTGAACTGGATTATGCAGTGTGATACTATTATAGCCTTCACTCTTAATGTAAAGGGGACAGGGTTGGATATTTCAAAGGTGGTAGAGGTCTCAAGCAAGGAGACCCTATATCTTCATATTTGTTCACCTTAATCATGGAAGTGTTCTCCCTAATCCTTCAAAGAGAAATTAAGAAAAAGCCAAATTTTCAATATCATTTTAGGTGTAAATCTATCAAGCTCTCCCATGTGTGCTTTGCAGATGATCTTCTAGTAATGTGTTATGGAGATACTACCTCTGTGAAGGTCATTAAAAGGCTTTAGATGAATTTAGTGCATGTTCAGGTCTATTGCCTAACAACTCTAAAAGTACTGTGTTTTTTGGAAGTATGAATGACGAAGATAAACATTCTATAAGCTCTGTGCTTTTTTTGTAACTGGGAAGCTGTCTGTGAGATATTTAGAGGTCCTTATTATTGCTAAAAGACTGGTGTGAAGGAATGTGGTTGCGTGTTGGATAAAATCAAAAGTAAAATCAAGAATTAGAAGAACAAATATCTCTCTTATGCAGGTAGACTGCAATTGATTGATGTTGTGTTGGAATCTATTTATGTATATTTGGCTTCAGTTTTTCTTCTGCCTGCAACAATTATCAAAGAAATCAATAGAATCTTAAAATGTTTTTTATGGAATCAGAGTGAGACTACAAAAGGCAAGGAAAAAGTTAATTGGAGTACCATTTGCAGACCTAAGGACCAAGGTGGTTTGGGTTTGAAGAATTTGCAGATTTGGAACCAAGCTTTATTAGGAAAACATGTATGGAACATTGCAATAAAAAAGGATACTCTTTGGGTTAAATGAGTTTATTCTGTAAAATTAAGATGTAGAAGTATATGAGATGTTATAGTTAATAATGAAGATAGCTAGGGATGGAAGAACCTGCTTGGCATTAGAGATCAAATCAAGAAAGAGTGGTGGTACACAAATTGCAATGGAAACAATACTTTCTCTATGTTGATAACTGACAATAATGACCAATAATCAATATATAACCCACAGAGATCTATATGATGAAAGGCTTAATGGAGGTCTTAAATAGTGAAATGATTGTCAATGAAAAATGGCATCGCCTAATATTGTTGAAAAGTTTTCAAGTTGATTACCATGTTGATGTGCCTATTTGTTGATGCTCAATTGGGATAAATTTTTTGGAGAACCAATAATGGGAATGAAGTTGACTTTTCTGTGAGACATGTTAATTTTGATCTTAATAGACAAA
Organism: Tanacetum coccineum; assembly: GCA_026074375.1. Taxonomy (NCBI): domain Eukaryota; kingdom Viridiplantae; phylum Streptophyta; class Magnoliopsida; order Asterales; family Asteraceae; genus Tanacetum; species Tanacetum coccineum. The sequence continues at coordinate 12,670 of BQNB010160953.1, forward strand.
GCCCTATTGTGCAGTGGTGGAAATTGGTTTGGTATTCTCAGTGTATTCCAAAACATTCTTTTATTTTATGGCTTGCTATTTAAGATAGATTGATTACTCAAGATAAGTTAATTAAATGGGGCAATCAAGTTGTCAATAGATGATGTTTATGTCTCAATGCTTCAGAAGACTTGAAACATTTGTTCTTTTAGTATTTTTTTTCTAATGAAGTATGAAACAAGTCCATGCATATACCTGAGATAAAGGTGAATGTGACTGAATGGAAAGATATAATACAAGCTCTAATTGATACTGGGAATGGTAATAATACTAACAGTGTGATTAGAATACTTGTCTTAGCTGTAAATGTTTATAACATCTTGTATGAAAGAAATAGAAAACTTTTTCAGATATTAAAAGAAAATGTAAAGGAAGTTTTCAAGAGTATAATTGAAGTGGTGAAAAGCAAATTGATTGATCTTACTATAAAAGATAGTTGTGCAGGTAGAAAGATGAAAATCAAATGGATGATTTCTTGCAAAAGACCTGGTAAGGTAATGAGTTTATCTTAAGCTTTAGTGTTGTTCAAGATGAAAATGAATTGAAGGCAAATGATGGTTGCTTTTTTTGCTGGTTTCTTGTGTTTAGTATGCTACTGGGGTGTTTGGATCCAGTTTTACAGATATTTGGAAAAAAAAAAATAAAAAAAAATAAATTCAAAGAAAAGAGCAGCAGTTTTTAAGGTTCCTCTTAACGCTGAATCTCTGGCTATGAAATATAACTAGAGATCATTCTATAAGTTCACTACATCATAGGGCCTTGTACATTGAGTTTAATCATTCTAGTTCCTATTTGATTTCTTTAATTAGACAGTTTGGCCTTGGGTGGGAACTGCTCTTTTTTGAAGATCTTAGAGTGTAACTATTAATGATTGTTACTCATAAGGTAGGTTACCTGATGTGTTGGGTAAGTGAGCTTGGTATGAATCAAGTTGCTTGGAATAGAGAGTCATGAAAGATAGGACTTCTTGGTCCAAGCATTGATTCACTGTTTGGAGGTTTGGTTGGTTTCTCAGTGAAGGTGAGTATTCCCTTTCTAGTGATGCGTGGACCCCTTTGTCTTTGAAAGCTATGTAGTGAGGATGGGCTGCTATTTTAGCTTTTAGGATAAATGTTCAGGAATGTAGCTAGAACAGGTATAACCCTTCATTTGAGAGTCAAGGTGCTATAATTTCCATGATGATGCCTTGTTTTATATCCTTAATGTTCATCGTGGATGCTGGTTGAATGGCTTTGATGGATATAGATCAAGGAAATGTAATCATGAAATTACGGTATGGTGAAACAAAGGTGAACATAGCCTGTAATGGGTTGGTGTCTTACGATAGAATGGGGCAACAATATATGTGTGTGTTGTTTTTTTTTCAATAGTGTATCCGAGAAGTCAAGTTATTAGAGGTCCTTTGTTCTGTTCTATGTTTGTTTCTTAGTATGTTCTTCTTTATCGATGTAACTCATTTTTGTGATATTAATATATGTTCACCGGTTTCACCTAAAAAGATTCATACGAAAATAGACAAGAATCCGTATGCAAAAATACAAATCCCTAATGTTATATTGTTTTTCCCCTATAAAATGTTTTGTTATCTCTTACTATCAATAAAAATCATAAACCGTGATCACTTTGATCTATGGTATTTGTTAGAAAAGTGACTTAAAGTCTAAGGGGCGTTTGGTAAATTTGGTTTTGGAATAGATATTAGTTTTTGATTTGTTTCCCAATTTGTGTTGGTTTAGAATTTGGTAGTTTTTGGGTCATTGGTTCCCTATAAATAGAGGCCAATGTCATTAGTTTTCTTTGTACCTTTGAATATTTGTTTCGTACCTTTTGGAATTAGGGTTTGGTACCTTTGAATTTGATTTTGTAATTTGAATAAAGCTTCCGCTTCGTTCGTTCGAATTTGTTTGTTTGTTTCGTGCTTTTGATCACCAACAAGTGGTATGCTGGTCGATCGTTTGGTTTCTTCGAATTTATGGTTCTCGATTGATTCGATTGAAGAATCGATTGATTCGATTGAAGAATCGATTGAT
>BQNB010160956.1:0-14737 GCA_026074375.1 Tanacetum coccineum
TTAAACATCCTTTTTATAATTATAAAATTTATCAAAAACAAGCATAAAAAAATATTATCATATCTTATTCATAAATATTATTAAAAAAATAGTTTTGTCTGTTAATCAATTATCATATTGTTTTAAAATCTATTGTAAACATAGTTTCTAAAAAAAATAAAAATAAAGAGACATTTTCATAAAAGTGTTGTATTCATAAAATCATTTCAAAATAGTTTTCCCCAAATACCATCAAGATATACTTCAAAAGGTTTTCATAATTCGACATTAATATAAAATATGTTACTCTCAAACAAGAACATCGTAATACCAAAAGAGATTGTAAAATACCGTAAAGACTCTAACAAAATTTTATTGTTTGAAAGGGAAAGAAAGTACCATGTACCATATAGTCAGAATAACAGTGAAGCGAACATGCTCAAGAGAACTTCATACGAAGACATTACGAACCAAAAAAAGAACGTAAAGACTTATTCGTACTCACGATCAAGAGAAATACCATAGAAAAGCGTCGGTACTAACATGCCGCAACATGTTACGAAAACCAAAGGATATAATAAGAACGGAGTCATGATCCGCACTAATATGTTAGGAACAATTAATGCTTAAAAGAAATTTTTGATACTCACACGAGTAGTTATGTAACGCCTCGACCCAAAAGGGTAGAAGTATTACAAATATGGTGTAACATCAAAGACCAATATACATCAAGACGTCAGATAGGAAAGATAGGACATTTGTACTAACATAGTACGATGAAGGAATGCTAAACTTAAAGTTAGGATTCCTAACAAATAATCGATTAATCGAACAAACTTAATAGTCATAATAGTAATAAAAGGTATCCAAGAATTCCATAACCGTTAGGTAGAAAAGAAACATTTGACTATGCAACTAAGCCTAACAAAATCGCTCATTAGTTAAGAGAAGAATTCTTTAACTATATACCATGCTTATCATTAACACACATATAACAACATTTTACACTATCACATAACCAACAAACACCGATCAATGCCATCATGGTCAAAAGTCCACGTGTGTGATGCCTTTATAATTATGTTGGCCACCATAATTATAATTGCATCCTTTCACACGTATACTTACTTCCAAACTACACATCTTAATTGATAACACGACAATATATAGCACATATACCACATTGCACATCTTAAACCACTCCAATATAACACAGAAAGGATACTCCATCAAAGAAATACTTACTTATATAAAGATAAAATCAAAATGACATAAAGGAACAAAAGTCTCGTAGCGCCTCCAAAATACAAAATATCCGAAAGAAATAATCAATAACAACGTGACGAGGTAAAAGACGGAATAAACTTATGTTGGGCCTCGCTTGGGTTTGACTTTTCCTTCGTAAGATTCACCCGACTCCGCGGGTCCAGGCCTACTACGAGCATTCGATAAGCGATCAACTACCCTATCCCCTTTAGTTCCATAAGAGGCTCCTTCTTAATTGGCTTCTCTTTTGGATCTTTATAACACTTAAGTCCAATTTAGAAAATGGTTCCCCAACGAAACTTCTTACGGATAGGGGGAGACGTAGCTATAAATAGAAAGGAAGTAATATATACCATATTAGATAATAGTAGAAAAAATAGCTAAATAAAAGTTAGACAAAATAAGATAATAAAAACTATCTAATTAGGGGGAAAGCATAATAGTTATAATACTAAACACTTAAGCCCTAAAATGCATCTATATAAAGGACTTCTAGGTTATAGTCTAGGCTCAATCACCTACTTCTCTATAACCAAATGATCTAATACTAATCTTTCACACCCCGCCAAGGCGGAAACGCGAGGCGTAACTAGAATGGATATCATCAGAACACAATGGTGTCTATATAGAGAACTACAATGCATAAAAGAAACCAAGGTATAACACAGTTCATGATAAATACCCAAACAACATAAAAGAAAACTAGCATCTTGTAATTGAAGCAAAGGGGTTCAAGTCCAATATCCACCCAAGACATGCAAAACATCATAATAACCCTAAGCAGTCTCCAAATCAAACAAGAAATAAACTAGGAGATTAAACTCCGCATGCAACCTAAGGTCTCTCTAGCCACTTCTCTCATTCCTATGACCTTCCTGATACTCACCTAAAAATGATGCTTAAAAACGTCAACACAAAGGTTGGTGAGAGACATAAGTTTAAGACACGAAAATCAAATCATATACACAATTAATGTGATTAATGCAAACATGACAGGACAATTACTTTACTATCATACAAGCTAGCATGCAAATGTAACCAAAACGAGCATGGGAACGAAACGTGTCCCTCGATCCAACAAGTATCAACAATTGGGTAGGAATGTTACCCCCGATCTACTTAAACCGTCACTTCACATGGGTAGGAACGTTACCCTCGATCCCAATATCACAACAAATGGGTTGGAACGTTACCTTTGATCCCAATACATATAAGCATTTATCACGTGACATACAATAGCCAAGTAAAGTCCATACACTTTAAAAAACACATAATCACAATAATTAGCACATTTCAAATCTATTTGCATCATTTCCATCCCAATTTAAAAGCAATGTAAAAAGAGGTACTATGAAATTCACCTGATGCTCATGCAGCTTCCAAATATTTTACCAAAGCTACACAATAGAATATAAACGTGTTACACGTGACTAAGCCAAATGCTTAAGCGTGTAACAATCATATGATGGATGTATATGGTGTTTAATTATCTGGGTCACCCTGACACCATGCCCAACTTTAACCACTTCATTTACTCATAATTCTAGAGATCTACATTTTACCCGAAAACTCAGAATTTTAGTGTCACTTATCTCGCTTCCAACCCTTACTTATTGAACCAAATAAATTCTCATATAAATCACCTATGTTAAATTAGGTATTTACTAACTACCTCATTTTCCCCAAAAGCATACCACATGTATAAGTACCTCAAATAAATTCCTAATTCAAAAGTACCCAGATTCGGATCTGAACATGCACTAAAATGTTTGACCTTGCTAACCATACTTAGGCAACTAATTAGAGGCTAATTTTTACAAGGAAGTTAATAGACATATAGAACTTGACTTCTGTGTTTTGGATAACCTTAATTTGAATTTTAAATAGGGATTTTACCTCTCTAATTCTGACCTAAATCTGAACCATTATTACTGTTTTGACAACTTTTCTTGCAACGACCATTTGACTAACTTCCCAACTCAAAATCGTTCGAGGCCAGACTTTTTTAAAAGTAGACTCTCTGAACTACAATTTAGGCACTAGAAACACCTCAAAACACGTTACCATCATGGAGATATCATCAGTTGAACACAACCCTAAAATCTGCCAAACCCTAATTCATAAATTAACGCGATCTAAGCCTAACCGTTTACACCAATATGATTCTAATCAAGCCCTAAACGCACTAGTATGATTATAACATCATTAATTACAGAAGTTTTAAACCCTAATGATCCATCATATTATTTGTTACATGATTTAAAAAGGATAACAAGAAGGAAGATTAATGTTCATACCTAAAACCTTGCTAAATCTTTCACAATTCACCACCTAGTTCTTGATCCAAAGAATTTTTTTTTATCTTCTTAGGGTTTTGGGGAGGGAATCGTACGGAAACAAGGAAGAGGGGAAAAAGAATGGGCCAAATTTATGTTTGGGGTTTACTCTATATCCTAAACCAATCCTAGTCTAGCCCAAATTGTAATTAGATAAAAAAATACTTTTTTTTCTTTTCTTAACCATAACCGGCCCCCTTATCTATTTTTTATTATATATATTTTTTATTTAATTATATCATTATCTACATTACCCTAATTTTCTACAAAAAAACCATAGTTAAAATGGTGACTCCTTTTTCACATAAAAAAAAACCAAATACTAAACTTACTATTTATAACTATTTTCATTTCCGGAAATATGCTTTCTATAATTATCAAGTTCATTTCTAATTCTTATATTTCAACGAACCTAATTCACTTATAATATGACATACTTTCCACAATAATCCAACACATAATTATCCACAAATTTACGTAGCAATGCATGAAACACGTCACTCATTTCCATTGTCACTATACATGAATAAAATGGAAATAACCCTCAATATCTCAAACTCATTCTAAAATGAGATGAACACGCACCTCAGAAAGATAATCATGCACATAGATAAAGCCACATAACACATACATATAACACGTATAAACACTTAGACAACACTAAAAGTATGACTAACCTGCTCAAATTAGGGTGTCATATGAAATGCGTCTCATTCTTAAACACATTCCTTACAATTGATATACTTAAAATCTATCACTACATAATAAATCCCCTCACGTACAAATTTTGGTCCTCGCATCTCGTAAACGTCTTTTCTTAACTCTAATAGTCTTTTCACTTCCAAACACTTCTTCTTACTTTCAATGGTCTTCTCACTTCTAATAGTCCTCTCACTTCTGACAGTCTTCTCACTTGTAATAGTCCTTTCACTTCTACTAGTTTTTTCACTTATGATGTTTCTTCTCACTTCTAATAGTCTTGTTACTATTAAAATTCCTCCTATATCTCTTGACAACTTAATTATTTCATCTAAAGTATTTAAGTAATTTGCAAAATGTAAATGTTACTCCTTCGCAAAACTTTCCACTTTTTAGAAAGTGAAGAACATAAAGAAGATATTCAATCTTCAAGTGTTATTGAGTCACCTCATTGTTGCATCTCTCATTATTCTTCCACCATGAAAGAACTACCACCTCATTTCACATACCCACCTTTGTTCGTCAACATTGACAACAAACAAAACACCAAACAAACCTTTGTATTCGCAATCGTCCACCTTTGTCTCGATAGGATCACATGCACATCAATTGTTAGTGCAAATGATATATTAATCATTTTTAACAACCTCCTGTCAACACCTTCCTTCTTTAGTCTCGCTCATCCTTCCCCACTTTTTAGCTCTATGGAATCATTTTCATTCACATCCAAGAGCATACCGTCTCCATCCTAATTTTAATTTTCTTTTTTATCCTTTTAAAGTATATATTATGCAATAAATCTCGCCAAGAAATATGTGGCCATTCATCTAACTTTAAAAAGTCATTCTCATAATATTTGTGTGTCAATCAATAAACGAATCCTATACTCGTTTATTAAAAGTCGGTCGAATCTTAGTCCTTAAACATACGTCTCGATTCATTTTATTTTATCATTTAGGTTATTGATTTAAAAATAATGATTGCATGTGTCTAGTTTCTAATTCTCTTTCAAAGTGTCATACTTTAGAATACTAACACTTAAAAATGCATGTCTAGTTCTCCGCTAATGTCTTGCTATACATACAATACATACATAACATACAAACATACTACATACATATGTAGATATATATAGAATATATATATATATAAATATATATATAATAATATATATATATATAATTATAAATAGTATATAATATATGTGTTTGTGTGTGTGTGTAGTAGTGTAGTGAGTGTGGTATGTGTGTGTGTGTGTGTGTGCACTTGTCTACTAACTTTGTTTTGTAGCACGCAACCATATCTTGATTACTTGGTGCCCCAAACAAGGGGGTATACACCGAGGGGGAGCACTTGAAAGCGTCCCTACTCATTAAATTGCATTCATACGAGACAGTCTTGAGCATCGTATGTAATTTATTTGATCCATGATCTGCTAGAGTCAATATACAGCAAGGAATGTAAATTATCATGGGGTAGCAATAGAGCAAGGGGGAGCTCGTGAATAATGTAAGTAAAGCATGGAGTTATTTTTAATCGTGATGTGATATAAAGCTTCAATGGGATGATGCAAAGCTCACCTTTATAGGAAGATAGGATCTGGGATTGTCAAATACAATGAAGGGTTCATCCATACTCTAAAATACTTCTCCTCCTCCACTTAAAAATCACCGTTAACCTTCAGAAACACAAAATCACCTTCAACCTTATTTCTCATGTATTCTCCTCTTACCTCAAACCTGTATACTCGGAGCACCTACCTTTTTCCCATTCCTCCAACCTATATACTCGGAGCACCTACTTTCTTCTTATACCTTCAACCTATATACTCGAAGCACCTACCTTCTTTTCATGTCTTCTTCTCATACCTCCAACCTATATATTTGGAGCACCTATCTTCTTCTCATCACTCATGTCTTTATCATTAACCTAACAAAACCTATATACTCGGAGCACTTACCTTGGATGATAGAGAACTCTAAGCGGTTGCCTTTTTATTTCGACAAAAGGGGGAGAAGGAGTGTAAATGAGTAACTTTTACATTCTATTATGACTTACAGTTTACATATTTTGTCATCATCAAAAAGGGGGAGATTGTTAGTGCATATATTACGATATTTAATCTACACGGTCTATTTATGTTTTGGTGACGACAAACATGTAAATTGTAATACGTAACGTAAAGTGCGCAAGTTACTCGTAATCACAAATCATCAATGCATACATGCATCAACATCTCTCGACGTCTCGAGTCTACATCAACACGGACATCTGTTTACACCCGACGTAAATCACGTAAGGTATGTACAAACAAACATTAAACTTGTAGGATAATCAAAGATAAAACTTTTTGTCTAAAATCTTATATTTTTACAAATGTAGTAAAACTTTTTTTATAAAAATAAAAATATACAAAATACTTTTATTAATAAGGAAATGTTGTATTTAATTAATAAAATATTTAAATCTGGTTTCCCTCCCCCAAAAAGGACAAAAATACACCAGATAAACATATCTCCACTAAAAGACAAAAAAGGGAGCGTCTACCTAGGACGGCCCCCAAATATATCTAAGACCGTGGGACTGTCTACAGTAAAGACGCTCCCCTCCCTTGCCTATAAATACTGGACTGTTCTCAGCATTTTTGGCACCCTTTTGCACAGATTTCTTTTAGTTCTTTCTCTCTCTAAATCTCACTACATCTCTCTACATATTTGATCATTTAACTTATTTAATTTTGTTTAAATGTGATCCAATCCTCTATCCGTTCTTTCTTTCCTCAAGTGCAAGAGAAGAACTTTCGTCATCGTCAAGAACAAAACAAAGTTAGGTAAGTCAGTAGTCATTTGTAACAATTGTTACATATAGATCGAGTCTATGTCTTCTAATCTTCAGTAGTGATTAGATCCGGCTAGTGTGTTAGTCTGGAATATAAGTGGTGAGATTCGGTTAGTATTTTAGTCCTCAAAATACAAGTGTGGGTGGTAGATTGGTTCTAGCTAAGATTAGGACTCAACATCTAGCTTAGTGTCGAAAAATAATGTAAGCGGCAGGGTTTATGTGTTTAGGCCTTAAAACACAAGGTTTGTTATGTTGGGCCATAAAAACATAATGTGATTGGTTATACCCGAAAAAAAGAAGTCGAAATCTGAGCTATAGAGTCAAAAAGTAATTGTTTTTTTTTAATCAATTTGTAAAGTTTTCTTCCGCTGAGAAGTGAGCTTGTATGACGTAATGAAGTAAATCTCGGTTGGTACTACAGGGTGGAGTAAGGGCGAAGAGAGCTACAATGAACCAAACCACTATAAATCATCATGTCCGGTTTGCATTTCCTTTTACTTATCTCTTTACGCTTTTATTTACTTTTATATTTGCATTGTATTCATGATTGTGTGGATAGTTGCGTATATTGTGTTAATTGTGATTGTGTAATACTTTGTAGTTAATATTGTGGTTGTGCTTGTATTGTTAAGATATGCGCTAGTTATTGTAAATCTATTATCGACACTTCTCATATTGTGTTAGGAACACGAAAGTGTCGGCCACTTCTATAGATAAAAGTCGTTAGCTAGTTAAGTAATTTTTGGAAACTTATATAGGTAGTTAGACCAAGGCCCATGGATAAGCCCATCAAGCCAAGGCCCATCCGCCCCTTGTAAGTATATAAACACCGTCTCTTCATGCCTTGAAGAGGTGGTTGGTTGGTTGTAATTTCACACATTTCACCTTAATGCATTTTCTTTCCATCACTTTCTCTCTCTAAAATACATCCTTCTTTCCACACTTTCTCTCTCTAGTTCTTGCATTATTTCAAAGATTACTCATATTCTATAATTGGTATCAAGAGCCATGGAGTGGTGTGTTTAGTTATTGTGTTTTTCTTTTGGTTTGTGTGTTTTTACTCGCAAAAATCGTCCTTTCCCTTCATATTTTTCTTTGTTTCGAAGCAATAGTGTTCACTGAAAAGGATCATTTACTTTGGTAAATCTGATCTAGTATCTTTATGAATAGTGACAAGCTTAGAATCAAGAAAAATATCATTTTTGTTACTTTTGTGTTCGAAAACCTTTACAAAGAACAAAATCTTGGTTTTAAATTTTTCGGCTTAAAAACCTTAAAGTTTTCATTTTTCTTGTTCCTATAGGGTTAGTAACACTAGTTGTACAGAGTTTTTGCAAAAACCACCATAAAAAGTTGTCTTTATATTGTTTTTGAGTTTTTAGTTTCGTCTCTGTTGGTATCAGAACAACCTCTATCGAACAAGCCTGTACGAACAACTTGTGTGAACAACCGTGGCAAACCAACATGTGTCGAACAAACCTGTATCTAACAACCTGTCCCGAACAAACATGTGTGAACAGCCCAATTATTAGTTATCGAAACAAACTTAAGTTAGGTGTACCGGAATAACTAGTTTCCAGCGTGTACCTGAACAACTAGTTTCCAGGTTGAAACGAATAACAACAAGTTATCCAGTTATGTACACACAACTCAAAGCCAACTAGTATCGAACAACTCAATACCGAACAACTCAATTTTCAATTTTTCAAAATTATACGGTTTATTTATTTGACTTGTAAAATCCCGTGATACATTAATTTGTTTTTCTCGGTTTTGTCAAGAATTGTAAAATCCCGTGTAGTTTCATAAATTAAAACACTTAAAAGACAACTTAATCAAACATAATTTCTTGCTACCACCGTTCGATCAAAAAGTAATCTTAAAACATCAAAAGTTATCAATGACGACTCTTGCTGATAAGTCACTTCTCTCGGGTGGTGACAATAAACCACCGATGCTTGGAAAACATTTGTATGATTTGTGGAAAAGCATAATGGAACTCTATATGATGAATAGGCCTCATGGTCGAATGATTCTTGCTTCTGTTGAAAAAGGTCTACTTGTTTGGCCAACAATTACAGTGGATGGTACAACCAGACCAAAGGAATATACTTAATTAACTGCAGCAGAAACCATTCAAGCTGATTGTGACATCAAAGCAATAAACATAATTCTCCAAGGCATTCCACCTGAAATTTATGCTCTTGTCAGCAGAACATCATGTAGCCAAGGATATTTAGGAGAAAATCCAACTGCTCATGCAAGGAATGTCGTTAACAAAGCATGAACGAGAGTGTAAGCTGTATGATGAATTTGATAAGTTTACATACAAGACAGGAGAGTCGTTACACGAGTACTACTTGAGATTCAATCTGCTAATCAATGATATGAACATTTACTGGTGTTAAATTGCTTAAAGACTTACATACTACCAATGTTGATCAGATTCATGCTTACTTGGAACAACATGAACGACATGCAAAAGAGTTACGTCTGATGCAGTAGAACGCTACCTCCGATCCTCAAGCTTTAGGTTGCATCTCCACCATATGAACATAGTTTTCCTTTAATCAATCTCATCAGCACTCTTACAAGAATTCTCAACATCAACAACAAGTTTCACCATATCAATCTTCACAGTATGGAGCACCTCTTGAATCTCAACAATACTCTGTCAATCAATCATCAACACCACTTTCAATAACTTATCCTTCCAACAATTATCAATCATCTGTTCACCACAATGTTTATTCTCCATCATCGGTCCATCCCTCAATTGGAATATGCTCCCTCTAGTTAACCAACAACTTGAATTTTTCTTAACCAGCGCTCGGGGACTAATTATCTTCTAGTGTCTGAAAGAGCGATGGAACCCATTGAAAAAATATTCAACTCTTTAGTAAGTTTGATTCTCAAATTAATCAGGAAATTTTTCAAAGGGATAATTCTATTTCAAATAAAAATGCTCCAAGTTTTGATCAATTGTTTAACTTAAATGAATTGAAAGCTCAGTCCCAAGAGAAAGACACAGTCATAAAGAAGTTGAAAGAGAGAATTAAATCTCTAAGTGGAAATATGAATGAGGGATAAGATAAGAAGGACTTAGAAGAGATTGAAACTATAATATTAAATTGGATCATAGGGTGTCAAAGCATATTGCTAGGAGAGAGGCATTTGAAACAGACCTATAGCAACTTTATGACTCATTAAACCAGCACGTATTCGATCACAAGAACAATGTGATAATTAATAATCAGTCAATCTAAAAGGCTGTGGAAATTTCTAATTTAAATGCTATTCTTCGGAGAAAAAATGTTTGGTAATTTACAATACTCCTCAAGTGATGATAAAGAAAACTTAAAGGAAAATATCTAGTTGATAATGATTGTTCAAAACAACCATCCTAGTGGTACTCAGAAATTGCTTAAAATTGATGTGGAACTAATAACCCCTAAATTGTTAAATAAAAAGACAGCTCACTCTGCCTATATTAAGCACACTCAGAAAGAAGAAACAGTTCTTAGGGATCTAGTTGAACATGTTAAATCAAAATCAATCCTTAGAATCTGCCTGTAGGTATGCTAAACGAATTCAGGAGTTGCTTACAAACATCAGTAAAACATCCCTATATCAAAATGCCTGATGGAAAATTAGTGGCTGTGACCCCAAAGAACAAGGACAAAAGAGTTAGATTCACTGAGCCCGTCACATCTTTAGGAAACACAAATATAAAAACCTATTCTTCATCGAACTTAGTTTCTAACAAACCTATGTTGTCTTCTACAAGAGTAAAACCGTCTACTAGTGCTAGCGGATCACAACCTTCATAAATACAAGGAAAGATAAGATTCAACGAACACCAAGTAGTACTCAGAAGAATAAAGTAGAAGCCCGCCTTAGGAAAGTTAAATCTAGTTTGAAAAATAAAGATTATGTTGTTGAACCTAAAGGAACTGCTCATGTGCAGCATTCCAAGCTTAATGCGAATTCTGAAACTTAAATGTGTGTTTGAGTGTAATGGGTTGCATGCATTCTGATAATCATAGAATTTGGTGTCTTGATTTTTATCAATAATCTGAATTGCTCGTACTAAATTAAATATGTTTAGAGTAAAAAATCAAAGAGAAAAGTTTGGAAAACCAACATGAAATGTGTTTTACAAATATTGGATAAATCAGAGACCCTACTGGTCGGACCTTCACTATAGTAGGAAATGTGTGCCCTTTAACTAGGATTACCACAACTAATGAAGTGCCCCTTAGGAAACCAACTACTTTAGATAATGAAACATCTAAACCTGTCGTAACATTGGTTTACTCACGGAAACCTAGGAAATCTAAAACTATGTTCTATGTTAGCAATCTAAGGTTCATAAATCTGTATCTGCTAACAAAAAGGAACCCAGTCAATCTTGGGGATCCATAGTTTTCGATGTTCCATCTTTCTCTCTTGATGAATGCAGGTCGTCCAAATTGTTCTTTGGTATTTGGACTCCGGCTGCTCTAAGCATATGACCGGAGATCGCTCTCAGCTCACCAATTTCGTTAATAAGTTTTCGGGTACAGTCAAATTCGGAAATAATCACGTGAAAAAAGTATATTGGAAATGGTGTATCAATCGTGATGTTACGATAGTCAACGGGTTTAACTTACGTAGAAGGACTTGGCACAACTTATTCACACAATGGTGGCAATTTGTGATTCGAAACCTTAAGTTTGCTTTTGCGTCACACACCTGCTTCATTCGCAATTTAGAAGGTGTTGATCTTTTGACTGGATATCGAGGCAATAATCTGTATACTTTGTCTCTTAGAGATATAATGGTGTCATCTCCTATATGTCTCTTGTCAAAGGCCTTAAAGACTAAGTCTTGGCTATGGCACCGACGTCTGTCTCATCTGAACTTTAGTGCAATCAACCATTTAGCTAGACATGGTCTTGTTCGAGGTCTCCCTAAGCTTAAGTTTGAAAAGGACCATATGTGTTCTGCATGTGCAATGGGCAAAAGCAAGAAGAAACCCCACAAACTTAATCTGAAGACACCAACAAAGAAAAACTCTATCTTTTTGCACATGATTCTTTGTGGACCAAGTGTGTTTCGCAAGTGTTAATGGAAAGAAGTACATCCTCGTCATTGTCGATGATTACTCTCGACTTACATGGGTTGAGTGCTTAAGGTCAAAAGATGAAGCTCTAAATTTTATAATCAAGTTTCTCAAGATGTTCCAAGTGCGACTTAAAGTACCTGTCCGACGAATCAGAACAGATAATGGAACTGAATTTGTTGATCAAAACTTTGCGTGAATATTATGAGAAGGTTGGCATCTCTCATGAAACATCTGTTGCCCGCTCTCTACAGTAAAATGGTACCGTTGAAAGACGTAATCGTACGCTAATTGAAGCTGCCCGCACAATGTTGATTTATGCAAAAGCTCTGTTATTCTTATGGGCAGAAGCAGTTGCTACCGCATGTTACACCCAAAATTGTTCCATCATATGTATTTGGTGCACTCTGTTATCCGACAAATGATAGTGAGAACTTGGGTAAATTACAACCGAAGGCTGATATTGTGTATTATTTCATTAGGCTATGCCCCATAAAGAAAGCCATTCTGAAATTCAACCGACGTACCAGACGTATTATCGAAGAACATTCATGTATACTTTGATGAGCCTACTGCGATGGCTTTCATAAACAATAGCACAACAATTCAAGACCCCACCTTAAGAAATGACTCCTGCAACAATCAGTTTCCAGGACTCGTGCAAAACCCTCCTCCTTCAACATCGTTTGTACCACTTTCAAGAACTGATTGGGATATTTTGTTTCAACCGTTGTTTGATGAATTACTCACTCTCCACATAGTGTTGATCACTTAGCCTCTGAAGTCAATTATTGTCTATAATGCTAAAGTAGGTTGCTCAAACGCTGCATCAACCGGTTCACCTCCTCAACAACATTTGTACAAGATGCCACCAAAATCACCAATAGGAACTCTCAAACAACACCCGAAACTCAATCTCCTATCATTCCTAACGATGTTGAAAAAGACAATCATGACTTAGATGTTGCACACATGAATAACGATCCGTTCTTTGGTATTTCAATTCTAGAAAACAATTCTGAAGCATCTTCCTCTTTGAATGTTATTCCTACTGTTGTACAAACTACTGCTCCTAACTCAGAACACGTTACCAAATAGACTAAGGATCATCCTTTAGACAACATCATCGGTGAACTCAAAAGACCTGTTTCCACAAGACTCCAACTCCATGAACACGCCTTATTTTGTTACTATGATGCCTTTCTCACATTAGCTTAACCAAAGAACTATAAAGACGCATTAACTTAAGCATGTTGGATTGAAGCAATGCAAGAGGAGCTGAATGAATTTGAACGTCTTGAAGTCTGGGAACTCGTTCCTCATCCAGACTAAGTGATGGTTATTACTTTAAAATGGATCTACAAGGTGAAACTTGATGAATTAGGAGGAATTCTAAAGAACAAGGCTTGTTTGGTTTCTCGTGGTTACCGTCAAGAAGAGGGAATTAATTTTGAACAATCTTTTGCTCCAGTGGCTAGACTTGATGCTATTCGAATATTCCTCGCATATGCTGCTCACATGAATATGATTGTCTACCAAATGGATGTTAAGACGACATTCTTGAATGGCATTCTACGTGAAGAAGTTTACTTTAGCCAACCGGACGGGTTTGTAGATCAAGACAATCCAAATCATGTGTATAAGCTTAAGAAGGCTCTCTATGGGTTGAAACAAGATCCTCGTGCGTGGTACGATCTATTGTCGAAGTTTTTACTCTCTCAGAAATTCTCCAAAGGAACCGTGGATCCCACATTGTTCATCGGAAGACAAGGTAAAGATATTCTCCTGGTACAAATATATGTTGATAATATCATCTTTGCGTCTACTACACCTGAACTATGTGACCAATTTTCAAAAATAATGTGTTCAAAATTTAAGATGTCGATGATGGGAAAAATATCATTTTTAGGACTATAGATTTCACAAAGTCCTAGAGGCATCTTTATAAACCAGTCTAAATATGCTCTAGAATCTTTAAAAACATTATGGTATGGAATCTTGTGACCCCGTGGATACTCCATGGTGGAGAAATCCAAATTGGACGAAGATACACAAGGGAAAGCTGTTGACCCTACACACTATCGTGGAATGGTGGGCACCCTTATGTATCTCACAGCCAGTAGACCAGACCTTACATTTGTTGTATGCATGTGTGCCTGGTATCAAGCAAAGCCTACCGAAAAGCACTTACACGCTATAAAAAGAATCTTTAAATACCTGAGAGGAACCGTTAATAGGGGACTCTGGTATCCAAAGGATTCTTCTATTGCTCTAACAGCTTATGCAGACGCTGATCATGCGGGTTGCCAAGATACTAGACGAAGTACTTCTGGATGTATGCAATTATTGGGAGACAGACTTGTTAGCTGGTCATCATAAAGGCAGAAAAGCGTTGTGATATCCAGTACGAAAGCTGAATATATAGCCTTGTCTGGCTGTTGTGCTCAAGTCCTTTGGATGAGATCGCAACTTACTAACTATGGCCTTGGATTCAATAAAATTCCAATGTAAT
>BQNB010160957.1:3352-14737 GCA_026074375.1 Tanacetum coccineum
ACTTACATACTTTTATCAATACTTATCAAAATGCAATCCTATGCCTATAACTTAGCTCAAGCACTTCTTAAACTCATACCATCATACACATATTACATCACTTACATATTTAAATAACCTACCATAGACTTTACATTATTTAAACATATACTTCTACACTTAACACTTCTCCGATAAGTGTCTCACATTCTTAGCCCCATTCATAATCTCTTAAGTCTGGCAAAATAATATATATCACATTTCATAATCATTCTATATCCAAACATTATCATTCTATTTGCCGCAAGCACTTAATCTACCTTATACTAAGGCATTCGCATTCTTCACTACTTATACTTATGTCATACGCATCTATGAGTGGTCTAAGTTTAACCAACCTATAGTGGAAACCTACTTCTATTAGACAGAAGCTTTGATACCAAGTTGAAACACCCCTTTCACGACTTTAAATTTGACTAAAAATTAAAGCTTTTTCGCAAGAGGAAACAACCATACTAAACAGACCTTTGTCACTATGTATAAACTGACCAAAAATAAAATTAATACTCAGTTCTTGAAAGTATTTCTAGATGGAAGTAGACTTGAATACCTTCGAAACGGCGAGTGGCACGCCTTCTAACTCATTACGGTTTGGTTTTTACGAAAGAAATAAAAATAATAAAAATCTAAGACAAAAGTACCATAACGGCTTCATGCTTCTGGCATGCACAGCCGTATGGGTTTTGTTCAAAGGGTCTAGTGCAAGCATACACCCATATGCTCATAAAGCGTATGGCTTTATGCCGCCTGAATCATACGTTGCCAAAAACAATACAATTACTCTTTTTTGGAAAACGACTTTTATAACTCGACATAACACCAAAACTTCCAGAAATCATTAATATAACATATTACATCATTTCCATAAATATTTGTGGTCTAAATGACCCGTGAACATATACTTTATGGGGTTTGCCAAAC
This sequence comes from Tanacetum coccineum, assembly GCA_026074375.1. NCBI lineage: Eukaryota > Viridiplantae > Streptophyta > Magnoliopsida > Asterales > Asteraceae > Tanacetum > Tanacetum coccineum. The sequence continues at coordinate 4,313 of BQNB010160957.1, forward strand.
ACCCCGTTTTGACCCGCTTTTAAATACACTTTAACTCATATCCATAACACAATACTTTGACACACTTTAACTTCCATAAATATACTTTTACAACTATAATAAGACATTCATTACACTCCACATTACCAAAATAATTTGACTCGACGACTCAAGGGGGTTCACTTACAAACTAACCTCATACGCATTACCAACAACATCCAAATCAAGCTCCTTTAAGACCATATGCCTATTTCAAGGCCTTACATTGCATCATGGGCACCTACACAAAACATCAACAACTAAAGGGGTAAGCTTACTCTTAGTAAGTAACCCACATAATATATTATCACATAAAACATAATTAAATGCATTACATATATATCATGACTAAACCACTTAATCATCCACATAGTCATTCACAAACATCTCATACATTCCATCATTCACTTGCAATAAATCATCTTAACACATGAACACTAATCATGAACCCCTTACATACCTTGATTAGTCCCATGACTAAACCAAGAACCTTCCTTACTAGAAATTAACTAGTCTAGTTCCATCTTTACACTCAAGCCTCTATTTCCATATCACTTAAACACGTAACAATCAATATACATAAAACATATGATCATTCATACATCATACCATATTATAGTCATATTTACTTATCTTAGCTACAAGCTAAGTTTATTAACAATCATCATCATCATCCTTGCTTCCTAAACCATAACACAATTCATAAATACTTATATACATAATTAACACACTATAACAATGGTTTATACAACCATTAGCTTACCTTTCAACATCTCTAATCATCATATAATCATATCTTGAACATATGATGAAAACCTACAAAATTACTAACTTTGATTAATATAACTTAACCCATAGTTACCATAAACTCATTAGATTACTTTTAACCACTTTTTACCCAAAACCCCCAATTTAGTTACATGAACCCTACTCTTTAATTAGTAATTTAAGAATTAAAGATTACTTACTTGAAGGAGGTTATTGATATGAACTCATTCGTTGAGTTAGAATCTTAATCTTCATCATTCCAAGATCATCAAAATCATCTTCCCTCCTCTTTCTTTGTTCTAAGTCGACACTAACAATAAACCCATAATTCTCTAGAACGTTTTAGAAAATGTCTGAGATTTTAGATACTTAACTAATTATAGTTAGTTATAAAAGTTTGGCCAAATGAAAACTTAGGTCCTTCAAGTTCTTTTCCTTCTTATTTGTGACACGTTAATATTTCTAAAATCATTTACATAATATTTATACTTATGGTTTGACTAGCGGGTTTGACTGACAAGCTTGACTTTCCACTTAAAACATTGACTAACCAATCATGTAACACTTTCAACTTATAAAAGTCGTAGTCAAACTATTCTAATGGCATTTTCGTAATAAAATACCTAAAAACCAATTTTCGGGTGTTACAAATCTACCCCTAATTTAGATTTCGTCCCCGAAATCTCCTCGTCTATTATTAATCAAAACTTGGTCACATTGACCTCACATTACATCTTAACATTCTTAAACATATACTTAACTAGTTGCATCAACCTATATGGTTTTGAAACTCTAGCCATTCTATAATACCTCTACACATCCTTAACCTATTCTATTTCACGCTCATTCCTATCATACTTACACTTTTTATAAGGACAAACGTCACTTAAGTGACATTTATCATTGCCAGTCTATCGTAATACTAACCCTTTTCACTTTAACGTTGCATTCTTACTTATTTCTCATCTAAGATTTTTCACAAAGTCTTCATGTCATTTGGAAATTTTACTATTTTGACTTTACATAAGTCAACATTAGTTAATACTTTCTTATTTTTCGTAGTCATCTCTACATTCCTTTCATTGTTTCCATTATGATACTTTGCTTTCGTTACTTCTCTTTAGCTAATTCTCATCAAGGACTATAAGTCACTTCGAATAATTTAATACTTTGACCACACAAGTCAAACCTTGACTATTATCTTCCCATTTCATATTAGGGTGCTAATAATACTTAGCGACCACTATAGTCATTACACCATGCCATAAGGCATATTATAACCTCAATTTAACTTTTATCCTTCATCATATACTTTTAACGTCTTAAACTTAGCTTTCTCTCTATAGTCTCTACTAAAAGTCGCACTCAACTTCTTATTTAGCTTATCTTATTTTCTACAACATCTAACTACTTTTAGACTCTTATCTTTTACTTTTTTAATCCCTCTCGTTGTTGATCCCAATAGAATAGATCTTGCTTAGCTTGTATAAGGCTAAGTTGTATTGAATAAATTTAAAACAACTATGATAGAAACTTTGATTGTGAATATCAAGGACTATGCGGAATCTAGTCAATGATACTAAGAAGAAATTTAATGAAACAGTAATGAATAATAACAAACAGTTTACCAAACTTTCAGCCTCAATATAATACGAACACTCTTAATAGTGTTAGGGTTACAAAACCTTGAAGCTATGAAAAACTCTATAATACTTTGATACGATTTGATACATAGAACTATATGCCCCAGGACCTCCTTTTATACACTAAGGAGTCCTAACTGGCTTACAATATTTTCCTAAGTTATCATGATCTTCTAAACAAAATAACTTATACATATCTTTTACAAAAATATCTCATACTTATCACGTAAGTATTCTTGATCTCCAATCAATCTTTATCTTTTCAACAGTCTCAATCCTTGAGCAGTTGTAACTTTGTACCAGCAGCATTAACTCTGAACAAGCAGCTGTAACTTTGTACCAGCAACACTAATTGAGTACAAGCAGCATTAACTACATAGAATATTTTCTTCATTCTTCATCAGCAGTACTAAGTTACATTAGCAGTACTAACTTTACTCTAGTAGTACTAACATTACTAGTAGTAGTAACTAGCAGTACTAATATACACTAGCAGTAGTAACTTACACTAGCAGTAGTAACTAGCAGTACTAACTACTTGGCATATTTTTCATAAAGACTACTAACAACACTAATTTATGCTTAGCAGTACTAACACACACCTGAGCAATCTTAACTTCCAAACAACATCAAGAAGCTTTTAATCCCAACAATCCTTCCCTAAACTTGATATTTGTCTTTAAAATCATCAAGTTTCATTCAAAGCTTCTTCAATCACCAAGAAGATGCTTCCAAACACTTGATTGATTCTTAAGCTGTTTAGTCATGAGCTTAAGAAGTTGATAGTACATTTCATTCCAATGATCAGCTTGAAGTTTCTTATTGAGCATTTCTGAGATTGTAGCTTTTGTAAGGGGATATCTTTTCTCTACCAATATAAAGACATGCAGATTTGAAAACCTCACAAAGTGTACTCCGTATGAATCAAATAGCTTCCAAACCGTTACTTTGCTTCCTTCTATATACCTCTACACTAGATCTTCTACATGATGTTCAAACATTATCTTTAGATCACCCCATAACACTCTCTTATAGCCCTCTTCTGGTCTTGTATACCCATGCCTAGCTTTAACTATTTTCCACATAGTTTTCAAATCTTCTCTGTCAAAGCTTCTAAGCATATGAATAATGGCTCAGTACCTCTTCGAACTTCCATCAACTCTTATAATTTGATAGATGTTGATATTTCCTTCTTTAATGATCTTATAGTCAACAATGCTTGGAGGCTTAGTAGATAAAGGAATAGCATCAATTGCTACACCTTCTTCATCAGGAACAACTTCCATAAGCTCTTTCATCTTAGCTTCTTTTGATCATCATCTATCTTTTGCTTCTTTGCCTTCTCATGTTCTAGCTTATCTCATGATCTCTTTAAACTGCTTTCTTGTCCTATTATCTCATCTCTCTTAGAACTTTCTTTCCTTTCAGTGCCTTCCACCAACTCTGTTCTGAATTCAACAAAGGTGTTCACCCTTTTCATTGCTTTTTCAAAGAATTCTTGAATGTTTGCAAAAGACTTGTTCTTTAAATCTTTGGGCTTCCACCCTTCCATGTTTTTCAAATAGGTATACATTATACTCCTTTATTAAGCTTTAGTTGGTGGTCTGTTCCTCTTTTCCTCTGTTCTTTTTGCTATAAAGAATTTTCTTCTTTTCTCTAAGAGTTGCTAAAATAGTTTAGACTTCTCTTCAATAGCCAACTCTTCTTGTTCCTCTTATTGCAGCCGTTGAGCCAACTCATAATCTGTCTCAACCTTATCTTGAATATCATTCCATTGTGCAACTAAGGCGGCATTAGCTTCTTTTTTTTCTCTTGCAATCCTTGCTTCCTCATCAAATTAAGTTTCTAGCTTTATAGCTTCTTGTTCATCAAAAAGGACTTGATCTTTCTTCTTCATCTTCAAAGGTTCTTCAACCATGATTCCTTTACCCTTATCCTTTGAAGAAGTTATTGGTGTAGATTCCATTGGCTCCTACTCTTGAATAACAAGCCCTTTAGCCTTGGATCTTGTATCAGAAGTTGTAATTGTTGTAACAGCAGTTGTAACAGCCTTGAATTTAGTATTCTTTAATTCTACCAGTGCTTAAGCTAAAGTTATGTCAACATCAGATAAATCTTTAGCAACACTTACTGAAATTGTATTTGTAGTTGTAGCAGTATTAACCACAGGCTCTTCAGTTTCTACAAAGACCTCATCACCATGAAGATCATGCACTCCAAACATATCAGGATAAGTATCAAAATGAGTACTATCTAAGGTGATGTCTTCATTAGCATCAATATCAAGAGTTTTCCTCCCCTGTTTGGATGCATCCTCTTGATCACCCAAACTAGCTTCATCATCTGAGGAGACAACCTTAACACTTAGACCAACCTTGTATAATCTTTTAAGCTTGTGAGTTCTTGACCTTTGCTTCTTCTCAAGCTTCTTTACCCTTCTTTTTAAGCTTTCAATCTCCAATGCCTGAGTGGTATTTGAAGTCTCCAAATCAAGAACCTTCTTTTGTAAGTTGGTAAAAAGTTCCATCAATTCATTGAGTTTTAGACTATCCTTACCACTGAGTAGTGGATCATTGGAATGTGTAGGTACATTTTTCTCATTGGCAGCCTCATCTGCTATAGGGTCTGTAGGAACACTGGACTGAGGTAGCTCAGTGTCCTTTCTCTTTTGCTTCCTTAGTTTTTGTTTCTTCTGAGGTTGTGATGTTGATGGTTGAGTAATAGTAGGTGTGTGATAGGGATCAGTAGGATTAGCTGAACCTTCACCCTTGTCTTCCTAAGCTTGAACCACCATTGTTTGAAATAAAGGTGTGATTATTCCAGAAAAACCTTTTCTTTCCCTCTTTATGTTAACAAAATCTTCTTTGTGTGAGAGGAGGTAACATAAATCCTTTTATGATGTGACATATCCCTAACTTGTTGATTCATAATTAATTGTACAAATCTTGGATACATCCAGAATTTTACCATACTATCCACATTCTTCACCATACTATCAAAGATATACTTGGAAAAGTTGCATTTTTGGTTTGTGGCTAAGCAGATAATTGCAGAAGCCATAGTGCTACTAAATTCATTCCATGCAGTAGTCTTAGCACTTAGGCATTGCAAAATTATATGAATCAAAAACTTCCATTGAGGAGAAAAGAATGCCTTGTAAAATGTAAGCTTATGAGAAAGTTTTTCATACCCTATGAGTATGAGCTGCTCAAAAATAGTAGCATTGGGTAGACAATCAGTACCTTCAGCATCTTCCAATTAAGATCTCTCCTAATTATGGATTCAGTGATGATCACCTTCTTCTTATCCACTAGGGCTTATAATTGTACTTCCCTATTAACCGTTTTTGCTTTGACTGTATCCCAGAACTGTTTAATACATGAACAATAGACTGTAGGATTAACAGTTAAAGCATATTTGATAGGGTTTGCATTTAAAAAATCAAGTATCTCCTTAAACCCTTCACTTCCTGTGGGTTTCTCCAAAAACGCAACTAAATTGTGAGTATCAGCAAACTTTAGATCCGACATTGTGTTGGGTTTTGATGAAAAATGATGAAATTGAGTTAGGGTTTATGATTAGAGAGTAAATAAAAGATTGAAATCGATTGAATGAGTGATTGAAACCCTTAATCGAAGTATTTATGAAACTACCCTCAACAGCATTAACGTTCACCAGCAGTTGTAAGTTTATGCCCAGCAGCATTAACTTTCAACAGCAGTAGTAAGTTTATGCCTAGCAGCATTAACTTTCCCCCAGCAGTAGAAGGTAATATACCTAGCAACCATTAACTTCTTAAGCACCGTCAAGTTTATTCTAACAGCATTAACTTTGAATCACCAGTATTAACTCCAATTCCATACTAATCAACTTTTCCATCATCAAATTATCATTTTAGCTTACAAAAACTCTTTGTCTGTTTTTGCTTTCTCTCAATTCTTTTTGCTCACATTTCTCTCTTTCTGTTTTTATTTAGCTCTCTTTCTGTTTTTCAACTCACAAATTCTCTCAATTCTTTTTCTTACTTAATCACTCTGTCTATTTTTATCACACATATCTCTTTCTGTTTTTATTCTTACCAACTCTCTTAATTCTCACAATATTAGTTATCCATTGTCAATCACTCCTTTTATAACAACTCAGTATTTTCATCAATGTAATATCCATCTATTAAATTAGATGCAATGTAACATCTATATATACCACCTTTTTATAGGGAAATTTTTGCTTTATTCTATTATGTAACGTAGTTTACATAACTAAAGTAAACGAGCTCACACAACCTCTACCAATGCCAACTATATCTACGTTTATAGCAAGTAAACGTCCTAATATGTCAAGTCAATGTTCAAATATCATTTTTACCAGATACGTTATCCATTTAACGTACTTTTCAAAACGTTATTTCAAAACAAGCATTAAACGTTAACGTTTATATCAAAACCCTAATTATATGTAATGTATACATATAAAATGAATGTGGAAGCATTCAAGCATGTGTACAAGTATACAATACACAACATTTGAAATATAATTTCCCTCCAAGTCAATGTACAAATCCATGAAGCACGATATCAAACTAACTCATTTTCCCTACAAATACATTCTAATTTCTTACCACCATTTTAGCACGAGGTACAATACTCAATGCACAACTTCTAAACCCTAAACTTAAACCCTAAATTATCCTAAAACCCTAATCTAAAACCCTAAACCATTAATGAAACCCTAAACTAGTTCTAAACCCTAATTCAAAAATACTTAACTTAAACCTAATCCTAAACCCTAATCCTAAAACTAACCTTAATCCTAAACCCTAAACTATCCTTAATCCTAACCCTAATCCACGTCTTAAATACTAAAACCCTAACTCGAAACAAAAACCAACCCGACACCCTTTTACTTTCATTTTTAACCCATTTACAACTAAGCTAGCTCCTTAACACCACCATGACCTAACCACTGTCACTAGCACTATAACAACCACCTCCACCCCCAATCCTCCTTTTAACTAACTACCACCACTTGCACTCCAAACACCCCATCGTCACCCCTTTGTAAACCGAACCTCTCTACATCCTTCAACCACTCAAAGCTACACTCCTAGCCCTTCCTAATCACCCTATAGCCTTTTATCATCTACCATACAAAGCCCATGTTGCCACTACTCCAAGTATTCTTGGGTACCAAGGGTGTTTTGAGCCTTATAAAAGCCAAAACACACACACTCTTTCAAAACGCACATCAAAATTCATCATACACACAAATGAAGTTCTAAACTAGACCAAGGAAGATAAAATAAGGAAGAAATCAACAAATTTGAAGCCAAGAAAACAGAGGAAGGAGAAGCCCTTGAAGTCGTTTCTAGGCATACGAACCAAAAACCCCTTATTCGACCCATTTTAAGCTCAAGTAAGCTTATATCTTGTTCAATAAGCTCATTTTCTGTTTTAAAACTTTAATAAGCTTCCTTATGATTCTATATGAACTCTTTTCTAAGCTCTTGAATCGCAAACCCATTCGGTTTTGGTTTTCCTAAACCATACGCACCCATTTTTATGTTTTTAAGCTCATACACCCTTTCCATAAGCTATAAGCTCATAAAATCTACTTATTTTTGCTTAATCTAATAAGCCATAAGCTGCAAACTCTTTTGGATTTCAAAAATATCATTATTATGGTTTTTGGACTTGTTTTGCAAATATATCCCATGCAAGGGGTATATATTGTAAATATTTTGAAATTATAACTAAAGGGGTTGGAAATGTCATATTTATAAACTTAAAACCCTAAGGGGCTGTTTTGCCAATTTTCAAAATTAAGGGATTAAATTATATAAGGTTATATATTAAAAGGATTAAACTTGTAAAATTTTATAAATCAAGGGTATATATTGTCATTTTTGCATTCTTAAAAATATAAAATATAATATTTTTGTATTAATTATAAAAATATATATAAATATTATAAGACTTGATTTAATACAACCTGACATACAATTATCGTTATTAATCATACGATCGAACGCATATAAAACAATTACGTTATACTAATTAAACGTAATTTATCATCGAACTAGCTTTTAGAAGAAAACTTAAAACTATAACGTTATCACGATTACTAGGGAGCTTCATAGTGAGGGGTTTCATTGTTATACGTTTTGACGAGTTTACAGATTAAATGATTTAAAGTGTCCTGGCTCCTCAAACGTTTACTACATGACCTCTAAATTATGATGGCCCGAACAGTGATACAATATTTCCATAAATTAATAAATCAAATGTTAAACTTCATGAAGTTTTGAAAGATAAACAATCAAACTAAGACTTGACACATTACCTCAGGTTGTATGACGAGGCCGTTACTTTCATTTGATATACTTTTTCCATCAATCAGATTTCCCTGTTAAGGTGAGTTCACAGCCTCGCATTTTAAATCTTTGAAATATTTCATAAACCCGCGAGGGGGATACATGCTATAAACCATGAATACAAGTATTTTTCCAACTGTATGCTATCCTGATGCATTATTACCTAAGTCCCTACTTTTGCCATTAAGACCCCACTATCATGAACCGTTAATTACTCTTCGGAGTAAGCGTGAATGCTGTTATTAGATCTATTTGGGATTGAACTCCCCCGTTGGTATACTTGTACTTTTGGTAACCAAACGCACTTCATTTGAATATCTATACGGGTGTTTGGCAAAAGGCAACCGTTGGGGCAACTACTTGTGATTATTGATTATCTCAAGGCTTCGGTGTCATGAGCTTAGGGCAATAATACTGTTTTCTATGATAATTGTATCTACATTGCAATTATTACTATTATGGGTGTATAACAACGTAACCCACTGTTATGATGACTTGTATTCAAACTATTTATCATAAACTTATGAATTTCACTTAACCATTGTGTTGATCTTTTTAGCATGTTTATCTCAGGTGATTGAGCAACATATGGCACGGAGTGGTACGAACTTGAAGATGGCTAAAATGTTATCATTCAAACTTTATGTTTCTAGATTTTGGGACCTCTCTTTTTGTAAAACTCTGATGAATAAATAAATGATAACTAAATTTTCCAAAAACGTCTCTTTATGAGTCATTTTCTATGATTATGACTGTTGTACTATGAAGTAATACCCTAGATTAGCTTCCGCTGCTATATTTGTCAAAATGGGGGTGTTATAGATTGGTATCAAGAGCCACGGTTATAGAGAACAAGGATGAAACCTTAACTATAACTACTTTTCTTTTTTCATCCAAGAAAGTCCTCCGTGCCACTACATTTCTAGAATAGTATGTAAAGATACATAACTATTATACTATTATAGAAATAACTTATTTTATTTACCGTTGGGTTGTTAATAGAGTAATGTCTTCTCCCAACCACCCTACTTCCAATATTGAGGATGCTTTTTCCTCTAACTTTCCGGACTATATCCCGGCTTCCCTAGACTATTCCCCAGCTTCACCAGGAAATACTTATTCTAGCTCTTCAAATAACTCATTTGGTTTAGTTCCAATAGCTTTACCAACTCTTTCACTTTTTCATGATGACCCTTATATGAAGGTCATGCAAGCATATTATGCTAAAGAATCACCTATTCCACCGCCAACTATTGTGCCTCCATCTCCAATGCTATCACCAATGTTAAATCCTTAAGAATTCTTTCTTCCTAAGGAATTATTGCCACCTAAGAAACGAGGCCGTGACCGATCATCCTCCTTTACTTCTGCCCTACCTCAAGTATTTAAGATGGGAGAAAGCTCTCGTAAGAATAGAAGGTCTTGGAAAAGGTCGGGTGATCATACAACAAGATTTTGACAATCTGGAAACTGAACTCCAAGAGGCTCGTACTTAAATTGCTAAACTTCAAAGAAAGCAAATGGGAAATAACAGCACGATTGCTCTGGCTCGCTTCAGGATTGCTAATCTAGAACAAATCATTGAAGATATACAGGTTCGTCACCAAGCAGATAAGGAAAGTCTTC
>BQNB010160959.1:0-14737 GCA_026074375.1 Tanacetum coccineum
AGAGTAATTGCATAAATCGTCCTTTAATTTGGCCAAATTGCATGTTTCATTTCAAAAGTTATCAAAGTGCAAGCATCGTCCATGTGGGGAAACCTTTGGTGTAAGTATCGTCCCAGCGGGGACGATACTTGCAACAAAGGTTTCACTAAATGTTTCTCCACATGGACGATACTTGCACCAAAGATTTCCTCAGAGGGACGATCTTTGCACTTTCGTAACGTTTGGGACGAAACATGCAATTTGGCCAAACTTTAAGGACGATTTATGCAATTTAATATATATATATATATATATATATATATATATATATATCCCCTCTTGTAATCTGATGATACTTAAGATCACATTACCATATATCAAATTTAATGGGTTTGTACTCCTTTTGACTAAATGAAAAGAAGACTTAGGGTCAATTTTATCATTACACAAGTTTCACACTTGTGTTTATAACCACATAGGAATTTAGGATATGTTTTATACATGTTAATAACAATGCACATTTATAATTAACAAAACCAAGTCTAGCATGCAATAGACTAATAAACACATAGTTTCATTTCGATTTCTAATAAGAGATCTCTTATTTCTTAAAAAAAACATGTCCCTTTTGACAAAATCATTTTATGCGACTCAAATATTATCCCAAGACAATGAACAATAAGAAGCGTCCCATAAGCAAAGTTCTTATGTGCGTCACACACATACAATACATTATGTGTCTTCAATCCTTTCATTAAATTATTGCCCACATAGAGCTTCTTCTGAGTCTCAAACCAAAACTGATTAAGGAATATTCATCACTCAATGTGATGTGACACAAGTGTCAGCTACTAAATCTATACTATTATATAAAACATTTACAATGTGGGTCCCATCAAAAATTAAGATAATGAGGTGCAATCTTGACCATTTATCTTATTTTAGAAAATCACATCATAGAGTGACATGTGTCACTTCTTAATTAAAATATCACTTTTATTTTCAATTTGACATATCTTTTTATCTATTTTTTTTATGATTTAATTTCTCCGTATTTTCTAAAATTTCGTGATCTTTAATTCAACATACATTTTGATATATTTTTATAATTTTTTAGCTTTTCAAATTTTTAGTGGGTTTATTTTGAAAATTTTAATAACTTTAACTTTAATTTGAATACAAACTTGATTCGTAAAAGATATATACTTTTGGAGACAATGTTTGATAGGTAAGAGAGTGTGTGAGTTTTTATACAAGCGAGAATGATGTTAATATGATGTTGCGGGAAAGCTACGGAAACCCAAACAAATGAATTCTCTAAGCGGGTAGGGAATTGCGGAGCGAGTTGGGTTAGCAATTTTTATCGCCGCCGCTATGCGCGGGTATCCAACTAGTTATCATAATGGAGTCAACCAGATTGACATCTCATATCACGGCTTTTAGCCATTCATTGGTTTCTCAGATGAAACCCACAATTTTTATGTTGTCTTCTTGATACTATACACATTACAAAGTGTCGTAATCAAGTAAAACCAAAAGAGGAAGTACTCATTCTTCTTTATTATATGATCGTTCTCTTTTATTATTCGATTTTTTTTTAGCTTATGGACATGTTAAGTATGTGACTATGCGTTTTTGCTAATGTCGTTCCCGTACTACTGATATTCGATATGACCTTTCACACAAAACACTCCCCATTCATTAAAAAAAATTACATACTAAAAAAAACTATGCTAATACAAGCCTTTTTTACTATTAACGTCCCACACTGAACATCATATTTACCGGGAAGCGCTTTATTTCGACATTTTCTACCTACTACTGCCGTTCAAAGTACTCTAATAAGGGAATGAATGAATAATACACTAGTGTTTTACAGCTTAGTTTTGCACATTTGACCAAATCAAAATCCAGAAACTCAACCAGTAGTAATGAAACCTCTAAATCATAATCGGAAACAATTTAACACTTAACTCGACGGTTACAAGTGCAACCACTTTTGGCGTCAAATCGCCACTGATTTTGATTGATGTGTTTTTTAGTTTGATATCAATCAATCATGATTATATATCAAAACTTGTTTAGAATAAAGCAATCTTATCTTGTTTAATTATATCCGCAACATTCATCTTCATACCCTTCAGTTTTTTCCGTTCTTAACTAAACACACCTCTCTTTCTCTAATTTGTTCATTTTTAAAGCTACGTTCAACCCACTTCGACTACTGTTATAACAATCATAACATCGCTCGTACTAACTTTTTCAAAAAGTAATAAGGGTTGTCTTGTCATGTTTCTCAATTAATAGGCACCAACACTCAAGCTGGAGATCCGCTTGTTGAAATGCCTGAAGTTGTTCCTGCAACAGAATCATCAACTACTCTTGCTGCTTCTTCTGGTAAGAATTAAATTTAATTATATCGGGTTGTAATACCTATTACTTGTCATGGTTGCTGCCTTGCTTAGTATCATTGTGGTCACATCCCATTCAGTTTTAACACCTAAGTAACAAAGAAAAAAAAGAATCTATTCAATTACATTTTTTTTTAAACCTTGAGGGCGTTGTTAAAGAATCGGAGTCATAATCAAAGCTCGCGTTATTGTTGATCTTCTTTTGGACATCCTATTTTAATAATGTAAGGTTGGAATTGAATCCATTTGCAATGTTGAAATGCTCTTGGGGTTGCAAGAGCTTTCTGCTCTTAGTGCTCATATGATCGCAACTTGTTAATTGGTTGGCAATCATTATTCTTATCAGTGTTCAAGCAATACCATGATATATCTATAGGGATTTTTGTGAGTGTGATTCTAAGTCTTGAATTCGGCAAAGCCTTCCTAAAACGATCGATCAATATGTTCACAAGAAAACCAGAAATGGTTTAGTTTATTTTGGACAATGGAATCCTGTCTAAATGTCTTTATCAATCACTTTGGTCTTTCTATTACATGCCTGGATTGCTTTTTCGTAGTTTAACTGTTACTGTCGTTTTCTAAAATGTGTTCGTTTTTGAGAAGCAAGTTTATCACAAGTTAGTACATTCATACTGTTAAACGATTTATATATATATATATATATATTTTGGAAAACCGGGTTGACTCGGCGGTCCAACCGGTAACCCGATGACCCGGTGACTCGATCGGGTCGATTCAAAACTCGGTTTTCAAAACATAGCCCCTAAGGATATAAAACTAATCTGCTACTACAACAAAAACATCACCCATATATCAAAGATGAAAACTTTATTCAATAAACAACACCCATAAATTAAAACTTATTAAAAAATTCATAGTTTGGAGACTTTACTTTACCTTTGATGAGTTTGATCAAAAGGGTTATTTGAGTCGCAGATTATGTTTTTGGGGCTTCCTTTAGCTGCTTCTTCTTAACGCACAAATCTTTATATTTTGTCCTTCAATATTATACCAAAAGTGTTAGTGGTAAGTACGTGAAAATGGAAAGTTAAGTCAGGAAGCTTTCATAGCTCAGTTGGTTAGAGCACCCGTTTAGTAAGCGGGAGGTCTTGAGTTCGACTCTCAATGAAAGCATTTTTATATATTATATTTTTCTTTTTTAATGTGTTTGATTTGAAGTTACACCCAGGCCCTTATTATTTTTAACCAGATGAAATACTGACCATAAACATTTGGTGATTTTGTTGGTAATGTATTTTCATGAAGTATACAGATTCATTTGAGCATTGGTTCTTAAGTTGCTCCGTCTAGTTACGCTTGGTTGGTTCACAGTGGAGAGTTAAAGAACTTAACGAACGTTAACTTTGTCAAATATCATGTATGTATCACATAAGGTCAATGTAATTTAAGAAAAAAACATAAAACATTTGACAAGCGGGGTGGAACTTCAAGAGAGTAAGAGGAATGGATGAGAGTCGTGAGACAAATGATTTATTATGGATAGAGATGTTTTAAAGTTCATTTACATTTTAACTAGTTATAATAACTGTGCACGCACATGGTTTTTGGAAAAGTCTTTAGTTTAATTATCGTTATCCGTATTATTTTCTTAATTGGCTTAACATAAAGGTTATAAACTATTTATGAACAATTGGTAATGTCTTGTTATCAACTATCTTGTACTTTTATAGCAATAACCAAAATAAGCTTTTTTTTAACCGAGAAGAAAAAAAAGAAGTGAAGTAAAGCATGGCTGAATATAGATGATACCATTTTTTATTCATTTTCACCCACTTCTAATGTGCTTCATACTCCGGGTGAGTACGACGAAGATGAAATTAACATCTCTTTGCGTCAATTATGTTGTAAAATTCTTTCATGGAAAAAACACCCTATCTTGAATTTTATCATCTAGGCGTTCATTTTATACCTTGCTGTTTTAAAGATTGGACATCTGATCATTTACTCATGTTGTCGAGTCGTCTTCTATTAGTTACGTAGCCTCAAAGTTAAGATGACATAACACATTACATGAAAAGCTTGAAGCAAGAGACTACGAACTCTACTAAATGGGAGTATTAGATACTCCGTATAATATAAATATGTTAAACAACTTAAAGTAGATGTAGGGCTCACTTGTAAGTGGCAAAATAAACACTTGTTTTTGTTGGATTATGTTAGTTGGATTAGCCGTGTACGACTAGAAATGTGTGAGCCTATTGGGGGCACACACGTTAAACACATAGAGTGTGTCTAAAACTTCACGAAACGTTTCTATGTAAACCTTTTGGACATTAAATGGACAAGACAATAATACCATGTATATCTTTTCATGTGTCCGGTTTTAGAAGGTCATAGAAGGATCTCGGGAAGTGTCTTGGTTCAATGAATCATAGTGATAAGAAGAGAAAACTTGTGATAAGGTTTAAGTGGTGTGATAAAGTTTAAACTCTTAGTTTTAGCTTTATCATGAATGAGGATTAAAGAGGCTATAAATATACCTCTATTCCTGGTTCATTGGCTACGCCTAACAGCAGATAACACACACACAAAACCTGTTTTCTTTTCTTTGTTCACTATAACAGCCGAATACACTAAAACATAACTAGGGTTCTTAGTTTTTCGGTTCTGCTATTTCGGTTAACTCTTTTAGAGGTTATTCAATTTGTGATTTGATCCAGAAGCTGTTCCAGAAGGTTTATTGTTCTCATATATCTGTTCTCAGGTCGTGGGAACAATTTGAAACAATTAGGGATTCATATAAGTGATTTTCGGTTCACTTATTTGATTTTCAGTTCATACCGAAATCGGTTAAACCCTATGTTCAAATTCTGATTTTCGGTACTATACTTTGTGAGGGTTTAGGTACTTGTTTTTCAGTTGGTTTATATTACAAAGGTTGTTTGGGTTATACGTGAGGTTGGACTAGCATCCGGGCGTGCTTGTTTACGTGTTTGTGTGAGCACTCGTAGAGGTGACAAGTTAGTCATTTGTTTCATAATCATTTGTTGTTGACTTCGAGGGTTAGTATTCTATTTACTTTTTATGTCCCTTGTTATGTTTAATGTATGTTAATTATATATGCTAGACTATATCTATCCGCTGCGTACTCGTAAGAGTTAATGATTAACTTGATTGTTAAATTCCAACAGTGGTATCACGAGTCATCTATTTTAGTATTTATGAATTACATACGATTTAAACACGCTAGGGCTGCATGAAATTGGTTTATTTATTGTTTTATTGAAATATATGGCAACGACATGCAATCCTTGCCATAAATAATGAATAACCAACCTAGAATCAACACATATGTTATTTTAATAAAAAGAAGAATAGATCATAAATTAAATGTTAATTAAGCTGCCATGATGATTATATTCTTGTTTAATCTCGGCTATAAGACTCACGCAATCATTTATATGATGGATGTGGCGTTTAGGCATTTTGCAGAAAAACCTAGTGAGTAGTCTTATGTTCATCCAATTGGGGAAGACTCTTTTGAGAACTCGAGGATTATGTGATTTACTGCTTTCATTATAAGAGTTTTTCCTCAATTTTCAATCCAATTTTTAGTCTGTTTTAATTGCTTATATGTGATATGCCTTGTGTCTAGTCAATATTTGCAAAATATAGATTTTATGAAACTCTTAAAACCGGACTAATACTTATAGTGAAATTTGGATGACATGTCTAATATTACCACATTAATTTTATTCTCGTGACCAATTATGTGTTATTTGCGAAACGGGGTTTTTGGGACAAATTATCGGGACATTAAACTATGAAATTTGTTTTCGTGTGAAGCTTTAGTTTTACAAGCGGCGGTATGGGGTTGATTTGATCTTTAATTTTATCCCGCTCTCCACTACATGATTAGGCATATGAGGGGAATTATTGGATTACTTCGTCTTCGGATAAGTAGGAGTACATATAGGGTATTGGTCAATGGTATCCCACCATTTTGGTATCAATTAAACTAATGTTAACAAAAAAATAAAAACAAGGTTTTTTCTTAACCTACATAGCATAATTAGTCCATTTGGAAGTACGGGCTCACAATTTGAAACAAAATAAGAGAAGTGTAAGGCGGGTTTGAAGTAAGTTCCCCAAATGAAGTCAGGTTTTTTAATTCGCTCTCGGCTGCTGTTTCTACGCTTCTTTGTGACGTCCTAAATGGAGCTACCCGTGTAACATTTGGTCAAAATGATTGCTATACCAAAAAGGTTAACAAAATCTGTTTTCTTAACTTGTGTACAATGTTGTTTGCAATGCTTCTTGTACACAATTGTGTCCTATTTTTGTGTCTCCCCTTTATTTTATGTAGGTTTTAAGTCTATGCCAGCCAAACCCAGAACACGTACATTTGGCTTGAATTCTCTGGTCAGACCTAAGGGCCTTGCCAACCCATGGCGAATTTTTTTCATAGGTCAGATCTATATCAATTTTCGCACGTTCTGTTTTGGTGGACTTAAATCGAGTTTCCTGGTCAGGACCTCGGACCCGAGCATGATGAGACAAATATTGTTTTGACATTACTATAGAGTTACTAATGTCATTAATCTCATAAATCTAAGAGTTGCGTTTCATGCTAATTAACGCTCTCGTCGCTTACCTCTTGCCCTACTTGTTTTACAACGTTGGTCAGACATTCTAGTAATTAGTGGGTGGTCAATTGGATCTTAGGTCTTGTTTTGTAATTAAAGTGGTTTAGTTAATTCTTTACGAATTTAAATTATCGAACAATATATATTTGAATTTTTTTACAAAATTGTAGAGGAAAACCTCGTCAGCTAACAATTCGGTTCTTTAGGGGCTTCTTCGAGAAAGCAAAAACTGGACTGGACCCAACTTTATTGGATTGGTATCGACAACTCAGGATTGTAATATCTTTTGAGGATAAGTTGGTATATTACCTAGAGAACACTTCTCTGCTCCTGTAGCTCTTGCTAGTTAGAATTTTTGCTCCTGAAATCTTGCAGTCATACTACTTGGGTTAAAGGATCCAAAAGAGATTGCTGGATCATGCTCATGACCATGGAACCAGAGATCTTTTAAACGAAATCTGGAAAACCTCAGCTTTATGACATAGCTAAAGGAGTTTAAGAAACTCTTGTTTACCATGCTGCGAGATGTACTCGCCCTGATGTTACGTTCGCTCAGAACATAACAAGCCGATTCCAACATAATCCAGGTGATCTTCACTAGACTACTGTTAAGAACATTCTGAAGTATCTCAGGAATACTAAGAACATGTTTCTAGTTTACGGAGGTGATCTAAAATAAGAGCTCAGGGTTTCTTGCTACACTGATGCTGGATATCTGATGGATGCTGATGACCTCAAGTCTCAGATAGGATATGTGTTCGTTTTGAATGGAGGTGTTGTTGATTGGAAGAGTGTCAAGAAAAGCATTTTCGCTACTTCATCTGTAGAAGCTGAGTATATTGCTGCCTTTGATGCTTCTAAGGAAGCCGCATGGGTTAGAAAATTCATTTTTGGGCTCGGTGTTGTTCCCACAATTGAAAAACCCATTAATATGTATTGTGATAATACTGGAGCAATCGCTATAGCTAATGAGTCTGGAATCACTAAAGGTGCTAGACATTTCCGTGCCAAAGTTCACTACCTCCGCGAAGTTATTGAATTTGGTGACATAAAGTTAGAAAAAGTTCACACAGATGACAACTTAGCTGATCCGTTTACAAAAGCGTTGGCTTTTCCAAAGCATTCAAAACTTACTAGGAATATTGGAATGCTTCCAGCTAGTAGTTTCATGTAAATCTGTGTTTATTAGTCATTTGGATAATTGGGATTGTAAAGACAATTTTATTTTCTGATGAATAAAGATACGAGGTATTTGTTATCATTCATATAACAATTGTTTGTCCTATATTTGCATATTTAATCCTTGAATGATTTATCATTCTAAATAAGTCCATTGTCGGTTAACAATATGGGAGTATTGTTACATAAGGCAAATGTGAGTGTTGGTTATATTCTTTGAATATATGGAAGGTTCCCACCAAACTCATATGTTACTCACAAGGGATGCGTATTGGACACCCCAACCTTCGAATGTTTACTTTATGGATCCGTTGTCATAAGTAAAATTTGAAAATGGTTAGTTAAGTCATCCTTAGACTTGAGAATACAAACAAGTTCTGGTATGTGTGGATATCACTTTTTAATTCTATGTCAAACGCTGTCCTGAAAATGGTAGTTATAAAGACTATTATTGGAAGTGATGTGAAGCAGCATTCACAACACTTGTATTCAACAAAGAATTTGTTCCTCCACTTGATATGTGCAGAATAATACCTTGGCGCCTCTCCAGAATTAATCAGATAATTGTTTGGCCGAACCCAAAGGGTAATGCAAGAGTTGATCTTTATTAAATTTGGGTGAAATGTTTCTTGATTACATTTGGTAATATCTGTATTGAATTCTATAACGAGAATCGTATGGTTTAAACTATATGTAATAGTTAGTAATCCATATCCATGTTTTAAACGTTAGTTTGAACAAAGGGATGATTATAGCAAGACAAAAATGGAACACAAGAGTATGTAGTTCCAATTAATGTGAAGCAACTTCTTGATGTTTGAGCTGTTCGATAAAAAGAAAACTTAAGTAATAATTATATTTATTGAGATTCAACGTTATTAGAGGCAATGATCAAATTGTTGGAATGTGGTAGTTGAATTAGCCGTGTATGACTAGGAGTGTGTGAGCCTATTGGGGGCACACACGATAAAACGCATAGAGTGCGCTTAACACTTCACGTGTATGTATCTAAGTAAACCTTTCGGACATTATATGACTAAGATAAACCTATGGCTGTCTTTGTATGCTTGCCGGCTACATAGATGGTTCTAGAGGGGAGTCTAAGTGCAATGTACTTTGGTGATAAGATGGAAAGAGGAGTTGTGATAGGTTTAGAAGTGTATGGTTATGTCTTATCTTCATTAGGGTTTGAGGGGTATATAAACCCCTCACCCTTAGCTAAATGGGAGGAAAAACACACATCAATCTAAACTCCCAAAATCAGTTGCTAACAACTCTCTTTCTCTCATCAATCCAAACAGCCGAAACTATAAACCCTTAATTAGGGTTTCAACCATTTTCGGTTCTTCTATACTTGTTGTTTGATTTCGGTAACATCAAAAGAGATACGACGAGTGTGATCTGATCTCAGGACTCGTACAGCAGATCCAAGTTATAGGTTTACAGGTTGTCAAGGAGTGACAACCATTAGATTCGATCTAGGGTTTAGATTTGGGCTTAATCGGTTCATCTGTCCTAATTCGGTTTCAACCGAATTCGGTTAAAACCCTAGAATTCTTTTCTGATTTCGGTTCTATTCCAAGAGTGGGATTAGGTGATTGATTTTCAGAGGTATTTGTTTTACACTTGGTGTTTGGGATACACGTGAAGTAGGACTAGCATCCGGGCGTGCTTGTTTACGTGTTTGTGTGAGCACTCGTAGAGGTGACAACTTAGTCACTAGTTTCTCATTCTTGGTTTCATATACTTGTTGGTGTCTACGAGGGTATGTTTCTTGTTTAATTTACATATTCCTTATTATGTGTTTTTGTATGTTAATTATTATACTAGACTAGATATATCCGCTGCGTACTCGTAAGAGTTAATTGGTTAACTTGATTGTTAAATTACAACAGCTACAAGTAGTGTTAGGAGTAGAAATGTAGATGGGCCTAATTACCCAACACAAAACGGAAATTAACACTCTTTGGCAGCTCTCTCTCGCTGCCTAATACAATTTTGACCCATTGATGTGATAATAATTTGGTCATAAACGTGTGGTCTAGTTTTAAAAACATACAACTCGATAGTTTTATCTATATAACAAAGGTATGAGCTTGTGTAGCTTACACCAAAAGGTTTATTCCCTTAGTTAAGTACCGATGCTCCCATGTATGTATGTCACACTCACCCATAGTACGTTTACATTCATTTACGAGCATTGATAAAACTTGACACCGTGTTAGATGCGCACGATTAAAATATAAAGCTTCGTAAAACAAATGGTTCGCTTCGGACGAGCATTATATGCAAGAAAATTTTGCACATTTTAATGATTTTTAGAAACTAAATTAAAAAGTGGTTCTTATGGGAGGCAAATTACAAAAAAACCCTGAATATTTTAAAAAGAGTAAACTGCAAAACTCATCCCTGTGGTTTGTCAATCGTGACACTAATCATCCCTGTCAAAAACTATTGGCAAAAATCATTCTTGAAAGTCAAATGTTCGGTAAAAAGCATCCTTATTAGAGATGAATTTTGCAAAAAGTTTTGCAAAAATCATCCCTTTAGGGATAATTAGTGTCAAACGTTTCACCACTCAAGGATGATTAATGTCAATAGTATCATCTAGGAATGATTAGTGCCATAAACTACAAACCACAGATTTTTGCAGTTTACTCTTTTAAAAAATTTACATTACAACTTTTTTTGCTAGGGGGCACTTGCCCCCGGCCCCCTCCCTGTCTCCGCCATTGATTTATATATGCATTCGAGTTTCATAAATTTATACGAAGTAACACGTGCGTTGTGTTGGGTCACCAATATTCCATATATTTGATTTGATTAGCGACTACATTCTTTTGCTCGTCTATAAATTCTAGAGGTGGAAAAATGGTTGGGTTGGGTCATGGGTCTTAGATGGGTTTGGTTCTAGATGGGTTTGGGTCTAGATGGGTCTTTTAGGAGGATGGTTCTAGATGGGTTTGAGTCTAGATGGGTCTTTTAGGAGGATGGGTCTACATGGGTTTGGGTCTAGATGGTTTGAGTCTAGTTGGGTAAATATTTTTAAGGGATGTGTCTAGTTGGGTCTCCCTTAATATTTATAGATGGGTCTTGTTGGGTATAGCATTTTTCATCCGTTTTTTACGTTTTTATACGTTTCCGACCGTTTTTGACCGACTTCGACCGATTTCCACCGACTTCGATCGATTTCGACAGATTTTGACCGTTTCGATCGTTTTCATCCGTTTTCGACCGATTTCGAACGATTTCGACCGTTTTTGATCGATTTCGACCGATTTCATCCGTTTTCGACCAATTTCGACTGTTTTCGGCCGATTTCAACCGTTATCGTCCGCTTTCGATCTTTTTTGATCGATTTTGACCGTTTTCGTCCTTTTTCAACCGATTCCGATCGATTTCCACCGATTTCGACCAATTTCGTCTGTTTTTGACCAATTTTGACCGTTTTCGACCGATTTCGATCGTTTTTGACCGTTTTTTGATCGATTTCGTCCGTCTTAGACCGATTTTGGTCTGTTTTCGATCGTTTTTTACCGATTTTGATAGTTTTCGACCGATTTTGACCGGTTTGTCCGTTTTTGATCGTTTTGATCGTTTTCGTGCGTTTTTGACCATTCTCATTCGTTTTTGCATGTTCCCGTACGTTTTCAAGTTGTTTTGAACGGCTTTGAACGATTTTGTCCTTTTTAAACGTTATTAAATGTTTTTGTACGTTTTCGTTCATTTTTGTACGATTTTGTTCGTTTACATACGTCCATCTTCGTTCTTCGTTTTCCTACGTTCCGTTCATTTTCATGCATTTTGTATAATTTTATACGTCTTCATACGCTTTTATACATTTTTATAAAAATACTAAAACGTATAAAAACGGATAAACATTTGAAAACGTTCAAAAACGTATTTAAGCATACAAAAACGTAGAAAACGAACAAAAATAGACGAAAACTTAGAAAAACGTAAGAATACGTACAATAAGGTAAGGAAATGGACAAAAAACGGATGAGAACATACGAAAACATAAGTAAATGGATAAAAACGTACGAAAATAGAAGAAAATATAAGTAAACGGACAACAACGTATAATAACATTCAACAACGGACAAAAAAGGTTTAAACCATTCAAAAACGTTCGAAAACGTGTGAATTCGGTTTTTGTTTTTCTTCTGGAAAACGGGTCTAAAATTGCCACCTCTAATTTTCATTCTTTAAAAATATTTAACCAACTAGACTCAAATTTAACAAATGGGTCTAAAATTGTCACCTCTAATAAATTCTATTAAAAAAGAGTTTTTGATTATATCATGAAATAGACTTTTTGCTTAGATGTCATGCAATTAGGCACTCTATTGAGTTTTTGTGATGTCATATATATGTATATTTGTTTTTAATCTAATTGGTAGTATACATGTGTATGTATACTTAAAAATACTTACTACGGAGTATTTGATTTGAGATATCGACATGTAATTGCAGCCTTTTCTCTGAATGGGCTCTTTTGTCAAGAAATCAAAATTTAAAATAGCCTTTTTACCACTTTACTGGCACAACTCCTTCCATACATTAAAAAAAATGGATAGGGATCCTCTAATGTTCACTTTGAACATGAGAAGATAATGTTAGTGTTATGTGAGTGAAACAATTGTATTTTTTAATAAAGTTAAGGCCCACAATATATAATACATATATTTTTGCACTCACATAACACTAACATTACCCTCTCATGTTCAAAGTGAACATGAGAGGATCTCTATCCAAAAAAAATTCCTTTTTTTTATGTTTCTTTGAAATTGCCTATTCAGTTTCATTCTTTGCCAATTTCATCCAATTTGATTATTCACTTCGGAAACTATTTTCATCTCATTTTTATGTGTTTTTATCTGTAGATCCGATGATTAACGCTATAATCTCATCGATGCCTTCAATATCTTTGTAAATTCCAAGTCCATGCTTAAGGTAAATCTTATTTAATATTTTATCTTTACTTTAGTTTGATATTATAATACTAAGTTTTCCTAATTAATGTAATCACGTTTTTTTAGTTTAATATGTAGCCTTTGGTGGTGGAGTGAAGATAGGAAGATGTAGAGATGACAAATATTTGGAGTTAGGTGGATGTAAATTTGAAGAATGAAGATGAGTGTATGAAGTTAAAGATCAATAATTACTTGGTAATATATTTTGGGCTATTGAGATTGTTGGTGTGTGCATTCTACATTTTTATAGTTTATGGGTATTGTTGGTGTGTGCATTCTACAATTTTATAGCAGGTGCATCGAGTGACATAGCCAGGATTGGTCAGTCGGGTGGGCCAAAAGAAATCAGTTTTCACTTTTCGTGCTCTTTTGGTGTTCATTCGACAATAATGCAATGGAACAACTAATACAATTTTCTAATGTATATGATTATTTGATTGGGCTTTGTATCATATTTTGGGTGGGCCTTTTGAAGTTTTATATACAATTTACACATTAAAATATTCATACTACTACTACTTATCAAAAAATTGGGGTTGGCCTTGGCCCATCCTAGTGTATGTGTGGCTCCGTCTTTGGGTGCATCTCTCTTTGGTAAAGTTTGCTCATGTAGCTTAAGCATGGCATGCAACTCATTTACCGTTTTCCCCATTTATGCATATTATAGTTTTGCACAAAGCTGTCACATTCCTTTCGCAGAGAGACCAATATTAGGCTAACTGCTAGGTTTTGTGACATAGGGTGACCTAGACGCTTCAAATTATCTATATAGCTCTTCATCTTTAGAACATATGAGCTTACATACTATCCTTCTTCTTGCTTACAAGCGTGAAAAACTCTCACGGTTTCAAGAAGTTCCTACTCTGCTTGTTTAGAAAATAGTGTTTTTAACTCCTTAAGCATGTCATATGCACCAAGGTTTTCCAGATTCTGTTGGAGATCTGGTTCCATGGTCATAAGCATGAGTACATCAATTTCCTTTTGTTTTCTGACCCATGCGGCGTGAGCTGCAAGAGTTTAAGGAGGAACTTGCTGTCCAGCTGTCCAGCAACAGCTGAAACAGGAGCAGCAGAGATTGGGAGGTCTAGATAGTTTAACTTATCTTCGGCTGATAGGACAATACAAAGTTGTCGGTACCAGTCGATAATCCAGTTAATTTATGTTTCTCAAAGAAACCCCTGAAAACCAAATTGTTTACGACTGTGGTAGTCATCTACAATCAGAAAAAGTTCAATTTATTAGTATTTTTGATAATTAAATTCTTAAAAGAATTAACTACCTAATTAATTACTAATAAGACTAAGATCTAACTTGGCCTCTCACTTATTACCGAATGTCTAACCAACGTGTAAACAAATAGGGCAAGAGGTAAGCGCCGAGCGTTAATTGCATATATAAATGCAACTCTTAGTGTTTATGAGACTTATGACATTAATAACTCTTATAGTAATGTCAAGTGCATGTTTAGTCTTATATTATGCCTCGGGTCCAAGGTCTAACCAAGCATACTCGATTTAAGTCTACCAAAAAAGAACATGCAAAAATTGACATAGATCTTACCTATGAAAAAAATTTGCCATGGGTT
>BQNB010160960.1:0-14736 GCA_026074375.1 Tanacetum coccineum
AAGTGAATCTTTTCAGGATCGTTTTGGGATTAAGTGTTGTTGTTTGTGTGGTTTGTTGTTATGGTTGATATATTAGTTTCCCAAATTCGGTCATATGCCCACCTGATGCGCGGATCGAAACGGGTGTTTTCTTTGAGCGATATAACATATTATGTGTCAACCCGCTGGAAAAATAAATCGCTACCTAAAATATCAAACCGTCGTGTATTTTATCTTAGCAAACCGCCGCCAAGAATATAAGCCAACTCGCCACCTGTTTTGGCAACTCGCCACCAGGCAACTCGCTAGCATGAAAAAGGGCAAACCGCTGCCTGTTAAGTCAAACCGCCGTCTATGGCAAACCGCCGCCTAGAACTTTGTCAACCCGCCATGGATTTTTTAATTGGGCAGAGTAACATTTCTTTTTATTCATTAAAATAATCAATTCGCCGTGTACCTAAGCAAACCGCCGTGAAGAACGGCAACTCGCTGCCAAAAATGGCAAACCGCCACCTTGTGAGGCAACTCGCTAGCTATATTTTGATTATTTTAATCAACCCGCCTTTGACTTAGTCAAACCGCCGTGTACTTTTTCCTTAAAACACGGATCTTGTCCCATCTTTTTGTCAACCCGCCACCAAGAACATGTTTTTATAATCAACCCGCCACCAAGAACATTAAGCTCGAAATAATCAATTTTCAACCAAATAAGCTATTTAACCATGCAAATGAGCTTTAGATACTTATAACTAAGTTGGTGATCGAAGATTAAACACACAATAACACGATTTTCCTTGTGGATCATCATTTATGGAGCAAACCGCCACCAAGAACACCCAAAAAAATAAAACCTTTTTGAGCTTATAATTCGATCTTGATGCTTGTGTGACTCATGAAATGGTAGCAAACTAACATGTTTAACATGTAGATTAAGGAAAGAACAAGATTAACAACCCAATAAGCCCACAAAGTTTATGATTCGTGGGCTTTTTCACAAAATAAGCCACAAAATTTTGAGCGTATACACCACTGAATCAGTAGTTAAACAACACGGATTCCCCCTATGCTCTGGTGCCAATTGTTAATAATAAATGACATGTATAAACAACAACAAACTAGATTAGGAGGTTGGATAAAATGAAACAAATAATCAGCCATGTTTATTAGAGAGAAAAGAGATGAAATGGGAAGAGGTGTGTGTGCTTAAGAGAAAACACACACACTTTCACTTTACAAAAGTGAGCTTCACCCCTTCATGGAAGTATGGAGGGGGTATTTATAGTCCCGGGCTTTACTAGCTAAACTAACCCGACACGACTATAAATAATAAATGTAATTCCAGATAAGTCACCATATTTTAGGGCTAACAGTTTTCATAGTTGGTATTATAGATATTAGTTTTGCTTATATTGCATCTTAAATCTGTCATAATCAAAATATTAGTAGCATAGCTTATAGTTTGTTAATTCTGGCTTATTGGCTTATTCACTTATGTTCATTGTGGTTGCTACAAGTTATTTGATATCTGTTTTCTAAGTTGTAATCACTAGATCTCTTATTCTCAAGTTTAAATGGATTCTGAGCTGGTTAAAGGGGTGTTTGGGTAAACAACACTAACCATAGGATAGTTCTGTTTGTGACCTTGTAGTCCTTTAAATTTGTTCTTAATCTCTCAATTAAATTTGTCTAATTTAGTTTTAAAAGCTAGGTTAGTGTCTATTAGGTTTTCATAAAGTTGGATTTTCATAGTTTTAATTCTGTCAAGTCTATTGTGCTTAAATAGTTCTCATTGTTTCTAGTTTTTGTTAGGGCTATTTCTGCATTTAGATTTGAGTTTTAAAAGAGAGAAAACAAGAATTTTTGGTCTGCTTTTGAAGGATTCAAGTTTTGTGTCATATAAGTGCACACTGCACCAGGAGAGTTAAAAGTGATATATAGCTTTTTCAATCCTAGAATTCAGATGGTTATAGTTGTTGTTAGTATTTAATATTTAGCATTCTAGTAGTTTTTAAGTCATAGTTTATTTGTTTCAAGTTCATTTTTAATAAAGAGCTTTTCTGATAATCTATTTTTAGCTCTCAAACTAAGCATTTGTCATTTCAAAAAATATAGCCAGCATAAGCTGTCTATTCTGTCTGTTTCCATAAGCTTACTTCTATAAGTTCTAGTTTTCAAAAATCTTTTCAAATAGCTTTTTCTTATAGCATTTAAGCCAGGCTTTCATAAATAGTAAGTTTCATTTCAAATAAAGCTTATTTGCTAGTTAAACTTTAAGCTTTAAGTCTGCCTTTAGTCTGTTTGTTTTCAAAGTTTTCACAAGTGCTTATCTTAACTCTTAGCTTATGGCTTGTTTTTTATGCTTATTTCTGTCCATTTAAGCTTATTAGGTTAGGTTTAGTACAAAAGTAGCTTATTAATTCTTAGGTTTTTGCTTATTTCTTGTTTTCAAGTTTTTAAGTTTTTATATAAAAGCCAAAAAGAAAAGTGAAGAGTTTAATCTGTCTTTTAAGCTGATTTCCAGTTTATTTAGGAAGTTTCATAAATAGTTTCTTTTAGTAAAAGTTCTTATTTCCAGTATTTCCACAATTTTGTTTTTAAAGTTTTCCAAAATAAAAAAAAATATGAAAAAGTTAGGGGTGGGACTTGAACCCACAACCTCCTGCATACACAAACGTCCCAAACACTCCCTCACTTAACCATTGTGCTACATTAGCTCATCCATTAGGATTTGTTTCCATTTTATCTTTAAACTCTTTTTGGTTTTTAGCTTTTTAATTAAAGCCGTAGCTAGTTTAGGCTTATTTAGGGCTTATTCATTTAGCTTTTCACTTTTTCTTAATTTTCCTTTGATCTTTGCTTAGTTTAGTACTTTTTGTGATTTTTCCAAAATTTTCCCTTTAATTGTTTAATTTTTATAATTTTTCTTAGTTTAAAAGTTTCGAAAATCAATAAAAAATAGAAAAATAATTTTTAAAAATACAAAAAAATAGTTTTTAGTTTTAGAATAATTACTTTTAGGTTTATAAGCATTAAAATCATTTTTACCCTTTTTATATTTTTAATTTCATTTTTAAGCTTTTTAATTTAGTTTTAAAAATAGGGTTTTTATATTAAAAATAGTTAAAAATAGTTTTTTGAGTTTTTATCATTTCTTAGATTTTTATAAAGTAAAAATCATTTTTTAGAATTTTTAGGAATTAATTTGTTTATTTTCTAGGATTTTTAATCATTTAATTAGTTTTTAATTAATAATAAATACAAAATTAATAATTTTTTTTTTCTTTTTCTTAAAATTTTCTTATGTCTTAAGTTAGGTTTAGAAATTAAATTGCATTCGTAGGCTTAAATTTTAGTTTAATTGCTTATTTGTCGCGTTTTCTTCGTGCACGTTATTCGTTTTCTAGCTTAATTGTTATTGTTTGCTTATTTTAATTGTTGATTTTAATTTGTAGAAATAGATAAACAAATCAATCTTTGTTATCATTCAAATCATTGTCCAAACAAAAACGTGGTTTCAATTTTATAAATCGTTTGTGAAACGACCCAGGAATCATACTTCCCGGTTAATATACGTATTATATATTAATTGTGTGGAATTAACTTTTTACCTTTGTCCTCAAGGGTAATTAGGGAATTTCCATATACTTTGGTATTGTTATACGTGTATACTATATACACAATCACCTAACCACCTTATAA
Organism: Tanacetum coccineum; assembly: GCA_026074375.1. Lineage (NCBI taxonomy): Eukaryota > Viridiplantae > Streptophyta > Magnoliopsida > Asterales > Asteraceae > Tanacetum > Tanacetum coccineum. The sequence continues at coordinate 3,679 of BQNB010160960.1, forward strand.
CTCTAATACATTAATTTAAATGGTCGGTCTTTGGTACTTCCACATTTTAGCCAACACGTAACCATTTGCTCCCCCTTCATATATGCATCGATTAATCGAAAGAGTTTAGCACATATATGGGAAAGCGTACACTAGAGATCTTAAAATCATATTTTTAGCCATATATTTTAATCACATTTTCTCTCCTTATCAAAAATGTTAAATCTCTTATATTCATGGTTTTAGGGAAAAAATGTCCAATTATTAACAAGCCTGTTATTAGAACATTTTAATGCTCCCCCTTAATTTTTGAGGGTATTATATGGTATTTGAGTGCGTTAATTTGAAAAAATTTGAATTTACTAAAAATTTCTTGAAAATTCACACTCAAATACTATATATATGCCTAATTCTAATCTTACACTACATATGTACATATTCACAAATTTGTAATATACGAGAAATTAACCTGATATAGAGAAGGACACAATATGACAAAGTCATATCGTCTATTCAAGCAGCATGAAGTCATTTTTGTATTCTCTCCCTCCAACGAACTTCTCTAAATTCCTCATCAATCTCCTCTTAAGCAGCTGTTGATCGATCGCCTTGATCATGATGCGGGACCTTTTTCTGTCCAAGTTACTCCATATTCTCTTTGGCAAGTAATCCATCTCCAAGCTGGAAGCAATATCATGAAGAACCCTTCGAACAGATGAGAGTGTGCTGTCACAGAACTTATAGAGTTCATCCGAGCGCATCAACCTGTTTCTCTTGAGCTTATCTTGATAGATGATTCCTTAAGGGTTTTGGTATGTAGTATATGGTGTTAGTTTGGAGATGTCAGATCTAAAAGTCTCAGGCTTGATGATATTAAGCTTCTTCTGGTAGCTTTTGACTCTTAGTTGAAGGTCTTCCACCCGCTTAAGAATAACAATGCGTCTGGTAAACATCCTCAATGCTACATTCAGGTCGAAGATGACATCTTTCTCTAAATTGGAGAGTTTCTTTTGGACAAAGAGAAGCATTAAATCTTTAATATCTCGCAGATTAAGTCTTGGGAAGTCACCTTCCTTGAACCTGTGTAATGTTTGATCTTCTCTTCGAACAATATTCTCCTCTAAATAGCCATAATCATACCACTTCATCACTTTAACATGGGTTACTGCAATGATTCTTTTCATGGAGAACACATCATGCTTGGACTCCCTGTTGCTTGCGTAGCCATAGAAATTTTGTCGTTTAGGACCCCAGTAAGAGATACCCCACATAGCAAATTTGTCATAAGCTACCTTCACTGGACTTTATAACGTCGGAACCATGTCTTTGATGCCTTCAATATTATCATACTTAGTAGCCTTGGTTTTTGTTGTAGAAGTTGTGTATTTCCTGCTAGAACTTTCACCTTTCAGATATCCAAGGTCGTTGTTGAAAAAGTAGTCAGCAAGAACTACTTGACGACCTTGAGCTTCAATTAACGGCAGCGGCTTGCTAAGGTCAAATGGGTATTCATGGCCTTCAGGGTTGTTCCAATCAAGTTGATCAGTTACAGCTTTATAACATTCTTTAAAGTGATATTCAAGTTCCACGAAGCTTTTGCAAGTGCCTTTAAGAAAGTTAAAAGCAGGTCCTACCAGAATCTCTTGTGTCAGATTATCAATCTTCAGATTGTGCATGACATATGCTGAGAAGTCAATAGGAGTGCTCATCAGCTCGTCAAACGTGAGAGGAGGCTTTTCTGCTTGAGCAATTCTGCCTATCCATTTTTGAGGCGGTCTAGAATCAACAAATTTTGTAGCATTCCAATCAGGGTCAGGAGTTAGAGGTCTCTCAGGTTTATTGAACCAATCATCCATTGGAGTTTCCTCGACATTGGGTTGATCCTCAGTGTCACCTCCTTGATCTTGTGGCATTTCGGTGTCCGCAGTCTCAAACATTGGTTCCTCTGCTTACGTAGACTTGTCAGATGATTTTGATTGAGACTTGGAGCCTTTGGAAGAGCTTGATTTAGACTCTTTTGACTTAGAGCCTCTTGATGGTTCAGCATCCTTGCTTGTCTTCTTTTTCTCTAACCCTTGGTTTGGTCCAGCTGGAGGGTCTTCATCCTTGTCCTTGTCTTCATGGCTTCTCTTTAAAGAGTATGCTTTACCATACGAGTCAAAGAGATCCTTGTCGAGCTGATAAGATTTGACCAGTGCATCGTAGAGGTTTCTGTGATCTTCCGCAACTCAATACGATTTACTTTTCTCTAATTCGTCTAACATGATCTTCTTCAACTCAAACTCTATGAGAGATGCAACAACCTCGTATGTTGATTGAGGTTGAGAATAAGATTTAGCCAAGATGACATTCTCAAGCGATTCAGTGATAGTACTCTGGATCACATGAGTGGCGAAGTCTCATACTTCCTTAGGTAGGATCTAAGGCAGTAGACTTTTGACTTCATCCTTTATAATGTCTTTCACTGATTTCTCAACAACATCTATGTATAACTTCCTCTATTCTTGAGCTTTCTTTTCAAATTCCTGAGTGTATGACTAGAGAGCTGTTCGAGTAGCATATCCAATTCTTGTACTAAGAAGGTCATCCACCATTGTTGGAAGTTGAGATTTGACAGATTCGAGGAGTTGTGCAGAAAGGTTAGCTTGTTTGAGTTGAGACAACTCCATTTCCAAGGTAGATACTCTTTGATCGAATCCAAACAGCGAAGAAAAATCAGGAAGTGCAAGAATTGAGGTTGTAGTTGAAGTGGTTGTTGGTGCAGGAGTTGGTGTCGTCAGTTGTGGAAGAGGAGAGATCATTGATATTATTGGAGGAATGGTTGTTGAAGCAATAGTAGAAGAATCAGGAATGACCGTTGCAGTTTTTGTGAGAGGAGAGGATATATGAGTGTTTGGTACTTTGTGACCCATCTTGATATTCATCAATGAAGCAACTTCATGATCAGAAGGGGGTGTTTTTTCTAAGATAAAAAATTGATTGGCAAAGTCTGAAGACACAGAAGAACTTTGCTTTGAATCATCAGTCTTTAGTGAAGCAGTGAGTGTCACATGTGCATCTTCTATGACTTGCTTATATGACTGTTCTTGAGAAACATTCTGATTAGCATCAGTTATCTCTTCATCACCTTTCCTTTCTTTTTCACGCTCTGCTCCTAACGATCTCACGTCCACATCCTTATACAGATCATCATCCTCTTCCTCAAACACATTTTCATTATCATCATCAGATTCATACTCTTCATCAGGTACTTCTTCGTCATAGTCTTTTAGTGTAAAGGAAGGATTCTCATCATCATCATCTGAATCAGCCCTTTCATCATCATTATCATCAGAATTACCATCATCATCACCGTCAGCCTTATCATCATCACCTTTACTGTCATCATCATTGTTATCATCATTATCATCTTCACTGTCATCATCATTATCATCCTCACTGTCACCCCATGATTCATCATCATTCTCATATTGATATTTAGGTACATCGAGAACCCCTGGTATATTACAAGTTCCTTCATCTGTACCAAATGTCTTGCATTGTTGCTCACCAGGAACCCCTAATTCAAAATTAGTTCCATCACCTGAGCTACTTGCTTGAGAGATATGAAAGTCTTTCTTGCTTCTCTTTGTAGCCTCCTTGAGTTGAGCGCTTTCGATAGAGCTACATTAGAAAGTATTTCTATACCTTTACTTGTATCAGCCATAGCAGGTGCTTTCTTCTTCGATACAGACACACCAAGAGTATCTCTGATGACAACACTTGTTGTTGGCGCAGTAGTAGACTTTTTGGCAGGTCTCTTAACTCTTTTAGCCTTCTTGACAGTTTCTGCTTCTTTGACAGGAGACAATTTTATTGATGGCGAAGCAACTTTCTTATACTTCCTTGCTTTCCTGGGAGGAACTTTTCCAGTAGCAAAGTCATAGTAAGTCTTGTAAGCTATAGAATCTTTGATGTCTTGATTGATCATATCATCAGGAATCAAGGCTTCATACTGCTGATAATCTTGTGCCTTGGAGACAAACTTCAAAGTACCGAGCAGTGAGTCATCACGAATTGTATGAAGATTGATCTTGTTCCTCATAGAGATTGTCTTGTCCTTAGAAATGAAGTGGTTGATGATAACTTTGGTGAATCTGGGGTAGGGTATGTGCTCTTTCCTTGCTGAACTTATTTCTCTGTTATCAGCTTTAGGGGTGAGCATCGGGTCGAAACCGACCCGAACCGAGAAAAACTGACCCAAAACTAAAACCGAGTTAAGGATTTTTAGAAACCAAGAACCGAACCGAATGGACCCTATATAAATCAAAACCGAACCGAATAAGCTCGGTTCGGTTCGGTTTAGTGGTTCGAACCGACTAAAATGTCAGGTTTGAGCCAAACCGAATCAAACCGACTAAACCGAAATAGATATCCAAAACCGAAAACTGAACCGAATAAGCTGGGTTCGGCTCAGTTTGTCAGATCGGGTCGGTTTTCAGTTCAGTTTGCTCACCCCTAGTCAGCTTGATACATGAAGTCTTCCTAGAGCAGAGCAACATAGTCAACATTCTTCTTATTGTACATACCGCACAAGATTTGAGCTCGTGATTCCCTGAGTCTATCAAGTCTTGTTGTTTTCCCAGAAATGCACCTATTGATGATTGCAGCAAATGTTCTCCAAGGTTGGTGCATTTGATCAGTATGAATTGCAGATAACATATTACATCTGCCAGAATAGCCAAGTTCCTGAATGAATGTAACCAGTTCTTCTTCTGAAGGTGGTGCAATAAAGTCTTGGTTAAGAATTCTGGGACATATCTGAAGGATTTCACGAAAGACTTCCGTATCAACTCGAAACTTCTTCTTTTCCAGCTTGAAGTTGTATGCATCTGAATTTCCGATCTTCTTGATGGTAGTCCAAAATTGATGCATGTAGATTTCCAGGACTTCAGCAGTGATCACAAATACGGGATAGCAAGGAGATAGTTGAGAGCTTCCAAGGTGACTTGATATGTTTCTTCTCTTTGTGGTTTGCTGAATGCAATTCTTGCATTGCATTTTTCAATCTTTAGTCTCTTCTCAAGGGCGACCAAAGAATTGTCGAGTGCAACTTGTTGAGTAGAAACTGTATTCATGATTCTGCTAAGAATAGACCAATGCAGTTTATATACAACCAAATTCATATATTAATGAATGACATATTCTGATTTATGTGCCTCAACTTAGACAAGCAATATTCAGACATTAGCAAGACAATTTAACACATTATCAGTCATTTAGACAAAGTAAGGGACGAAAGACATTAGTCAGAAAGTTAACTTAATGGTCAACAAACTAACTATAGGTCAAACACAGTTAATTCTACAATTCACATGATTCATAATTAAGATTTACCCTAAGATGAGTTATCAAGCTAAAACATTTAGGAAAAAATCAATTTTAATCATCCATGTATAAATCGCCGCCTAATACCATGTATAATTCGTCGTCTAACCTTTTATGTATAAATTACCGTCTATACTGTTAAGTATAAATCATCGTTTATAGATTTATGTATAAATTGCCATCTATCCTCTTAAGTATAAATCGCCGTCTAGGTCTTAGGTATAAATCGCCGTCTAAATAGTAATTTATAAATCGCCGTCTTAGTAGTGATGTATAAATCGCCGTCTATTCTTTGATGTATAAATCGCCGTCTATGAATTTATGCATAAATCGCCGTCTATAGCCTCAGACGTATAAAACACTATCTATCCAACATGATATATACAATCCTTCATTTTGTGCACTTATACAGCCTTAACATGTAAACCAAACATACATAAGCACACTTAAGCAGATATTAACAAGAATTAGCCACAAAATTTCATTCAAAGCATATAACGAGTGAATTACCACACGTTTGAATCAACCCCACAAAGATTGCATAAAAGATATGGAATTTCTTATATAAATGCATTCAAGAAAGGTTATTGACACAAAATAAACACAAACCCATCACATTTATCAAGTCTTTCTCTAAAGCCCTAAAAATTGCACACAAGAACCATTCAAAACCCCCATTGAATGTTCTACCTATGACAAACTGTTATTACCGAGTGAACTACACACCTTAGGCATCAAAACCCCTCAATCAATTTTGGAATTGGTCACCTTTCAATTTTAGCAAACCCTAAGCCAATTTCTAAAGATTTCGAGCAAACAATCGAGTTACAACCTAATTCTTTTTGTAGATAAGATGTTTAGATGATAAGGAACACTTTTGTAATTTACCTTAACGCTTGATAATCACTGGTTCTTGAGATATTGAGGGTGGCTATTTTAAGGGTGTGGAGGGAAAAAGTTAAGTGTTTGAGTGTGTGAGTTACTGTGATGAGAGAGGGAGAGAAGGGGGTATTAGTTAAAAATATTTGATTTTTGGCAAAAATGCCCCCTGAACTATATACCTTTCTATTTTCCTTAAATAAGATCCCTAAGGCATAAGGTAGTTTCACACAAGGAACAATTAGTCCCTAAAGTTTATACTACAATGCTTAGCTACTTATTTTTGCTATTTTCTCCTTAAAGGCATAAACACATAACATTTAAGGCATAAGTAAGTTAAACTTAATTAACTCTCCTTTAATTGTTAACCTGTTATTGTTTAAAGCTTTATACTATTTAATCCTTGATGACTTTTTGAAGAAGCAATTTGATATTTTCTCCCCCTCAAACAATGGGCCATTTTCTATTTAAAGAGTTGTAGTTGTTGTTTGAGTGGTCAAATACCTTAAAATCATTTTTCTAATGAATTATTGAGATGATTATTTTATTATTGAAAAATCCACACCATGAAAAATAAGATTTCTATTATTGACACATAAGCGCACTGACACGTACACTTATGGATAAAGAAAGTGCGGGTTGTGCTGCAAAGTAAGCACAAGCCTTTGCATGGTCATATAGTAGACCATACCCGAGAATAAATTCCCGTTGAGAGGTCAAGTTTTCTTTATGAAATACTTGCCTTTAAGATGATGAACGGGTTGCTATTTGAAATAATAGCAAGTCATATGTCATGTTTTCTATTCGAACTTTATTTACAGCTTTATGCCATTGTTAAACGACATTTCTAAAGCCGTAAATATTATCGATGCTAGAAAAACATGACATGAAAATATATTTTTGTCTTTTTATGATTTTTTAATTTTGTATTTTCTTTTTATAAAATTTTATAAGAAGTGAAAAATATTTTTGTGTTTTTTTATATATACATATTATACAGAGGATATAAGAATAGGTACCACCACTATTCTTCGGCTTCATCTGCCAGTTCTTTCAGAGTCCCAGGAGTAAAACTTCTCATCCCTAACTTGTCGATAAGGAATTCAATTCTTTCTCGACATAGAGCCTTGGTGAAGATGTCCGCCAACTGGTATTCCGTACTGACAAAGTAAAGCTCGACGACTCCATTCTCCACTTGCTCTTTTATGAAGTGATATCTGATGTCGATATGCTTTGATCGAGAATGTTGAACATTGTTACAACATAAGGCAATAATTCTTTTGTTATCACAGTACATTAGAATTTTATTGAATCTAAGGCCATAGTCGGTAAGTTGTGATCTCATCCAAAGAACTTGAGCACAACAGCCGGACAAGGCTATATATTCAGCTTCCGTACTGGATATTGCAGCGCTTTTCTGCCTTTTTGATGACCAGTTAACAAGTCTTTTTCCCAACAATTGCATACTTCTAAATGTACTACGTCTGGTATCTTGACAACCCGCGTGATCAGCATCTGCAAAAGTTGTTAGAGCAATAGCAGAATCCTTCGAGTACCATAGTCCCTGATTGATGGTTCCTCTTAGATATCAAAAGATTCTTTTTATAGCATGTAAGTGCTTTTTGGTAGGACGAGCCTGATACCGGGCACACATGCAAACAACATAGAAAAGGTTTGGTCAACTAGATGTGAGATACATAAGGGTGCCAACCATGCCACGATAATGTGTAGGATCAACGGCTTTCTCTCGTGGATCCTCATCCAGTTTGGATTTCTCCACCATTAGAGTATCCACTAGGTCACAAGATTCCATTCCGTATTTCTTAAGTGATTCTAGAGCATATTTTAATTGATTTAAAAAGACGCCTCTGGGACTTTGTGAATTCTGTAGTCCTAGAAAAAAATATGATATTTTGCCCATCATTGACATCTTGAATTTGGAACACATTATCTCAGAAAACTTATCACATAGTTTAGTAGTAATAGAAGCAAAAATTATATCATCAACATAGATTTGTACCAGAAGGATATCTTTGCCTTTTCTACTGATAAACAATGTAGGATCAACCGTGCCTTTGGAAAAACCTTGGGATAGCAAAAATGATGATAATAGATCATACGACGCGCGTGGAGCATGTTTCAACCCATATAGAGCTTTCTTTAGTCTGTACACGTGATTAGGATTGTTTGGATCCAAAAATCCATCTGGTTGGCTAACGTAGACTTCTTCACGCAAAATACCATTCAAAACTGCCGTCTTTACATCCATCTGGTAGATGATCATATTCTTATGAGCAGCAAACGCGAGAAATATCCGAACAAATTTTAGTCTAGCCACGGGAGCAAAGGATTCTTCGAAATAAATTCCCTCTTCCTGACGGTATCCACGAGCTACCAATCTAGCCTTGTTTTTCAGATCCCCCCAATTTATCTAATTTGACCTTATATATCCATTTTAAGGTGATAACCATCACTTTATCTGGACGAGGAACAAGTTCTTAGACTTTAAGACGTTCAAATTCATTTAGCTCTTCTTGCATTGCCTCAATCCAGCATGATTGAGTTAGTTTATCTTTTTACGTCTTAGGTTCAACTGAAGTTAGGAAGGCATCATAGTAGCTGAACAGGGCTTGTTCGTGTAGTTATGTTTTGTAACATATGATCTTTTGTCCATTTACTGAGGTGTTCTGAGATTGGAGCGTCTGAGTGCACAGTAGTAGGAATAACATCCGATGATGAGGATTCTTCAGAAATTGTTTCTGGAATTAGAATGCCAAAATAAGGATCGTTACTCATATGTGCAACCTCAAGGTCATGTGACTCTTCTTCAGCATAGAGAGGAATTGTTTGGGATTGTGAGTGTGAAGTAGTTTGTGAGGTACTTGGTGAGGGTGCATCTTGATTAACAGTTTTTGAGGAAGGTGAACCGGTTGACTCAACAGGAGCTGGATCTTCTTCTACATGAATTGGAGAGGCAACGCTAGCTGGAGAAGAGAAGAACTCATCAAACACTGGTTGAAACACAAGATCCCATTTATCCCTTGATGGTGGTACAAACGGTGCTGAAGGAGGAGGGTTTGGTACGAGTCCTGAGCTGAGTGTTGCAGGAGTCATTTCATGAAGCGCGGGTTCTAAACTTCTTTGTTCAGAAGCCATAGGTTTCACTTATTTTTCATGTACGTCGGTTGTAAATACGACAAGCTTTCTTCTTGGGTGCATATCCAATGAAAATACCTATATCAACTTTAGCTTGAAGTTTGCCCAAATTCTCATTATCATTGTTTGGGTAGCAAAGTACACCAAAAACGTAAAGGTAGGATAAATCGGGTTTTTTTATCATGTAAGAGCTCATAAGGAGTTTTTCCATGGCGACGTCGTATAATGGATCGGTATTGGGTGTAACATGCGGTAGCAACTGCCTCGGCCTATAGAAATAAATGAGCTTTTGCATAGATTACCATTGTTCGAGCGGCTTCAACAAGAGTACGATTTCGCTTTTCAACAACACCATTTTGTTGTGGAGTTCGCGCAACCGATGTTTCGTGAGAGATGCCAACCTGTTCATAGTAGTCTCGCAGAGTTTGATTAACAAACTCAGTTCCATTATCTGTACGAATGTTCCTGACAATTGCATTCAATCTAATTTGTATCATTTTCAGAAACTTGATGATAAAATCAAGAGCTTCATCCTTGGATGCTAGAAACTTCACCTATATGAACCGAGAGTAATCATCCGCAATGACAAAGATGTACTTTTTCCTGTTTACACTTGCAACACGTATAGGCCCACAAAGATCCATGTGCAGAAGATATAGTTTTTCTTGATTGGTGTTTTCAGATTTAGGTTTATGTGATTGTTTCTTGCTCTTTCCCATGGCACATGTAGAACAAAAATGGTCCTTTTCAAATTTAAGTCTGGGAAGACCATGTACTAGACCATATCTGGCCAAATGATTAATGGCACCAAAATTCAAATAAGACAGACGACGATGCCAGAACCATGACTTAGTCTTTGTGGCTTTTAACAAGAGACATATAGGAGAAGATGCCATCATATCCCTAATAGACAGAGAATACAAGTTAGTTCCTCGAGATCCTAAAAGTAAATCATCACCTTCCAGATTCCGAACAAAGCATGTGTGTTTTCGGAAAGCTACTTTATAACAACCTATAATTTTCATCAATGTAAATATCCATCTATTAAGATGCAATGTACAATTTATCTATTATATATGAACTCAACTTTTTCCAGGGAAATTTTTCGCTTTATTACATTACTTACTTTGCCAATATCTCAATGTGCAACATTTCTTGCATAACTAAAGTTAACGGACTCACGCAACCTATCTCTGGCAATCCTATCTTCATATATGTCAAGCAATCATCATAACATGTCAAGTCAATATCATAATATCATTTTTACAAAGTACATTACTCATATAATGTGTCAATTGCAACATTATATCAAAACGGGCTTTAAACCATTATCGTATGCCTTCAAAACCTGAATTCCATAAAGAGTTAACATCTAAAGTAAATGTGGTATGTGCTTAATTACACATACCATTTTCCATTAAAACGGATTTAAATGACTAAAAACGTACAAAAAATACATCGTATTTGTATGTCTTGCATTTGTATTGTGCAAGAAACGAATAATCAAGAAAAGGACAAAAACAAAGCTAAAAACGGACAAAACCAAGCACAGAATGGAAAAGTGTGAAAAGACAAAGTCAAATCGAAGCCAAAAGTGAACCAAGTCAAAAAGTCAAAAGTCAGGGTCAAAAAGTCAACAGGAAAGTCAACCCCGACAAAGTCAAAGTCAACCAAGTG
>BQNB010160961.1:0-14736 GCA_026074375.1 Tanacetum coccineum
AGCGAAAAATTTCCTCGTACAATTGTGATAATAGTAAAATAGGTTTTGCATTTGATGAAAATTCTTGGGTTGTTATAGGAAGATCCAAGTTGGATAGAAGCAATGCAAGAGGAGCTTTTACAATTTAAACTTCAGAAGGTTTGGACATTGGTTGATCTACCTAATGACAAGAAGGCTATTGTAACCAAATGGGTCTTTAGAAACAAGAAAAAGGAGAGAGGGATTGTAGTAAGAAACAAGGCAAGACTGGTGGCACAAGGTTACATCCAAGAAGAAGGCATTGATTATGATGAGGTTTTTGCTCCTGTTGCTACGATAGAAGTACCAGGTTATTTTTAGCCTATGCATCACTTATGGGTTTATTGTGTACCAAATGGATGTGAAGAGTACTTTTTTATATGGTACTATTGAAGAGGAGGTATATGTGTGTCAACCTCTTGGTTTTGAAGATCCACAGTTCCCTGACAAAGTTTATAAGGTAGAAAAAGCTTTATATGTTCTACATCAAGCTCCTAAAGCCTGGTATGAGACTCTATCTACCGACTTATTGGAAAATGGATTTAGAAAAGGCACTATTGATAAGACTTTATTCATCAAGAAGGACAAAAGTGATATGTTGTTAGTGCAAGTGTATGTTGATGACATCATCTTTGGGTCTACAAAGAAGACTTTATATCTTGAATTTGAACAGATGATGCACAAAAGATTCCAGATTAGTTCTATGGGGGAGCTCACCTTCTTCTTAGGATTGCAGGTACAACAGAAGGAGGATGGAATCTTCATCAGCCAAGATAAGTATGTGGTTGATATTCTAAAAAAGTTTGATTATGTCACTGTAAAGACAACAAGCACTCCTATGGAGCCTAACAAGGCATTGGTCAAGGATGAAGAAGATGACAATGTGAATGTTCACTTATACAGATCAATGATTGGATCATTGATGTGCTTAACAGCTTCTAGGCCTGACATAACATTTGCTGTGTGTGCTTGTGCAAGTTTCCAAGTTACTCCTAAAGTCTCACATCTTCATGCAGTGAAGAGGATCTTTAGATACTTGAAAGGTCAACCTAAATTAGGTCTTTGGTATCCTAGAGATTCACCATTTTACTTGGAATCCTTTTCAGATAGTGATTATGCTGGTGCTAGTCTTGACAGGAAATCCACAACAGGAGGTTGTCAATTTCTTGGAAAGAGACTAATTTCATGGCAATGTAAGAAGCAAACAATAGTTGCCAACTCCACTATTGAAGTAGAGTATGTTGCTGCTGCAAATTTCGATAGACAGGTGTTGTGGATCCAAAATCAAATGCTTGATTATGGGTTCAATTTCATGAACACCAAGATTTACATTGATAATGAAAGCACCATTTGCATTGTGAAGAATCCAAAGTTTCATGCTAAAACTAAGCACATTGAAATAAGGCACAATTTCATCAGAGATTCCTATGAGAAGAGGCTTATACAAGTAATTAAGGTACACTATGATCACAATGTTGCAGATCTTCTCACAAAGGAATTTGATGTTAACAGGTTTAACTTTCTAATTGCTAGCATTGGATTACTTAATCTCTGAAGATGTGTTTGTTAGACTAATGGTTAATATGACATGAAATTGGAAATAAAACTGGTAGTTGTAGGTTAATGCTGCTAGGCAGGTTTTAGTACTGCTAGGCAAAACATTAGTACTACTAAGTATAATTAGTACTGCTAGTTATACTTAAGACTGCTAGTTAAAACTGTTAGTCATAATTAAAACTGTTAAACAAGAAAATACTTTGGATTGTGTATTCTTGGTTTTAGACTAACATTTGCAGGCTAAGCATATTGAGTACCTGGCATTGAATTGAGGGGAGGCTAATGATGTCAATATGCAATCAAGAATGGATGGAAGGACATGTAACATCAAACAAAAGTGTGTGATGAGTCAAACACCTAGGCAAATCAAAAAAGGTCGGGACACAAAGATACCTCAGTCTAGTGGTCCCCCTAAAAAGGTTGGTGATGAGGCTGTCCATAAGAAGTTGGGTGACAGAATGGAAAGGGCTGCCACTACTGCTTCTAGCTTAGAAGCAGAGCAAGACAGTGGTAACATCAATAGGACCCAATCCATGGTAACACTTAATGAGCCAAGTCCTTAGGGAATAGTTCAGGTAGTGGTCCTAGGTGCCAAGATACCATATTGGGGGGTGTAGATGCTCAAACCAGGTTTGAGACTACAACTAAATAGTCCAATGATCCACCTCTCTCAAGAGTTAACACACTTCGAAGTGGGGAGGACAGTATGAAACTAATGGAATTGATGGAACATTGTACAAAACTGTCTGCATTTGTGAGAAAAAGAAAAGAGAGATTTAGTGAGCTGGAAAACAGAAAAAGAGATGTTTGAAATAAAAACAGAAAGAGTGATTGAGTGAGAAAAAGAATTGAGAGAAAAGTAAGAATAAAAACAGAAAGAGAGATTGTGAGAGTCAAAATTGGTGATGGAAATGCTTTTTAGACGAAATTGAGGTTAAAACGGGTATCTCAAAGTTAGTACTGCTGGGCATTACTTAGTACTGTTAGGCATTACTTAGTACTGCTGGCCATGTTTTAGTACTGCTGGGCTTAAAGTTAGTATTGTTAGGCTAAAATTAGTACTGGTGGGTGATCGTTAGTACTGTTTGAGGCATAACAGAATTTCCTTAATTAAATATAGCCGTTGCGAGATTTCCACCAACTACTTCGCCTATAGGTTTGACTAATTGGAGAATTCATGATCTTTCTATAAATTCATAAGATTTCTTCAAGATAAGTACAAATTTTATTTAGTCGGTCCAATCAAAAATCTTAAGTACTCTCATTTATCTTAATTACCTCTACCAAACACACATACTCTCATCCACGATCTCATCCCAGAACCCTAATTAAACTTCTCTTCATCAAATGGTGAATTTGGAATTTTGTGACAAACACAATATGGTCGCCTTCTTGGAGAAACCAGAGGGAAGTGAAGGCTTTCATCAGATAGTGGATTTTCTCAATTCTACTCATATCAAGTATGCTCTTACTGAAAATCTAATCATCTATGTCTCACTCATCTATTAGTTTTGGGAAATTGCTTCTGCAAACAGACCTGAGAATGGAGAGATGGAAATAACTGCTACAATTGATGGGAGAGTCAAGACTGTTACTGAAGCATCTATAAGGAGGCATATCAAGCTAGAAGATTCTAATGGTATTACCACTTTACCTAATGCTAAAGTTTTTGAGCAACTTGCTCTTATGGGGTATGTGTCCAATTATGACAGATTAACCTTTCAAAAGGGACACTTTTCCCTTTAGTGGAAATTTTTGATTCATACCATCCTTCACTGCTTAAGTTCTAAGAAAACTACTTGGGATCAATTTAGTAGCATTATAGCTACTGCTATCATTTGCTTGGCCACAAACAGAACCTTTATTTTTTCCAAAATGATTTTTGATGCCATGGTGAAAAACTTGGATAATAATACTAATTTTTTGATGTATCCAAGATTTATACAAATCTTTTTGAACAAGCACAAAAGATAGCTTATCCCTCACAAAAGAACCTATATTGCTCCTACCCTTACTCACAAACTGTTTAGCAATATGAAAAGAGCTTCCAATGGATATACTAGGGTGGACACTCTATTGTTTCAAACAATGCTTGTTCAGGGTCAGACTTTATAGGGTGAAGGATCAACAATCCCAGTTGAGTCCCATCACACACCCACTAGTGCACCATCCACCTCACAACCACCAACTTCACCACCATCAACAACCCATGCTACTAAAGAGGCTGCTACAATGCCTCATGATTCACCTCTCCCAAGGGTTCATTCACTTAGAAGTGATGAGGGCAGTATGACACTTAATGAATTGACGGTTCTTTGTACCACATTGTCCAAGAAGGTGGAGAGTTTAGAATCCAACTTAAAGCAGACCAAACAGACATATGGTGCTGCTTACACTAAGCTCATCATGAAGGTGAAGAAGATGAAGCACAAAGTAAAGTCAAACAAAGCTAGAAGAAAGGTCAGATTTGTAATTTTAGATGATAAAGATGACTGGAAGGATCCTTCTAAACAGGGGAGGAAGATTGCTTAGATTAATGAAGATGAGGGAATTACTCTAGTTTAGATGGGTACACAGACTCAGGGGATGAGTGATGAAGATCTTATGTATGAGACTAGTGTATATGACTACCCAGAAGGATTTACAGGACCAAGTATTTCAATTACTACTGCTGAACCAGTTACAACTGCTGGTGAAGGAGTTAGTACTGCTGGTGCAATTCCTAAAGGAGTTAGTACTGCTAGAGCAACTCTTGAAGAAGTTGGTACTGCTGAACTAGATATGGATGTAACACTTGCTGAAGCACTTGTGGATCTCTTGAAGAGTGGAAAGACAAAGTCACCAAAGCCAAAAGCAAGAGGTATCTCTTTTCAAGATCATAAAGAAGTTACAAGAAGAGAAGTTATTTCACCACCAGTTTCTTAGATTTTAGCAAAAGACAATGGAAAAGCCATAATGATTGAACCAGAGAAGTCATCAAAGAAGAAGGACCAGATTCAGATTGATGAAGAATTGGCTCTCAGACTCCATGCTGAAGAACAAGCAGAGTTGGAAAGAATGCAAAGAGAAAGAGATGCACAAGAAGAAGCTAGCAGAGAAGCTATCAATGAAGAACTAGATAGCATTCAAGCTATGATTGAAGCTGATCAAGAATTAGCTACAAGAGTCTAAGCTGAGGAACAAGAACTATACTCTATTGAAGAAAAATCAAGATTGTTAGTGGAGATGATAACAGAAAGGAAAAGGTTCTTTGCAGCACAAAGAGCAGCAGAGCAAAGGAGTAAACCACCTACCAAATCTCAGATGAGAAATAGAATGTGTACATACCTGAGGAATATGGGTGGATACAAATACAATTAGCTAAAAGGAAAGAGTTATGAAGAAATTCAGAAGCTCTTTGACAAGACATACAAACAGGTAAACTCTTTTGTGCCTATGGATTCAGATGTTAAGGAAAAAGGTAGTGAAAAGAATGATGGAGGCGGCAGAAAGAAAACACTTGCTAGGAAAAGAGTATGTGAAAAGCAAAGTGAAGAGAGTGTTAAAAGACAAAAGATGGAGGATGATTTTGAGAAGAAAGAGCTTAGAGCTCATTTGGATATAATTCCAGGAGATGATGTAGCTGTGAATGTTGAATTATTAGCTACAAAGTATCCAATAGTTGATTGGAAGATACATGTTCTATCAGAAAACAAGATGTATTATGAGATCATCAGAGCCAATGGAAGTACTAAATCTTACAAGATATTTACAGAGATGCTTGATGATTTTGATAGGCAAGATGTGTTAGATATATATAGGCTGGTTAAAGAAAGATTTGAGACTGCAAGCCCAGAAGAATATGACAGATTACTTTGGGGAGATCTCATTACTGTATTTGAACCAAGTAAAGATGATGAAATCTAGAAAGCTCAACAGGATTACACATTGATCAGCTGGAGATTATTTGATTCATGTGGAATTCATGTATTACTGATGAATACTAGCATTGTTATTCACATGCTGGTAGAGAAGACATATCCTCTTACTCAAGAGATGCTTTCAAGAATGCTGAATGGGAAGCTAGAGGTTGATAATGAATGTGAAATGGCATTTGAGCTTCTCAGATTTACAAGATCACAGATTGAAAAGTAGAAGAGTGTTTGGAAGAATCCTCTCAGAAAGGTTTAATTCAAGAAACTTGATGATTTGGAGGTAAATCACAAGTTTAGGGGAGGATTGTTGGGAATTAAAGGCTTCTACAAAGTTTATACTATTGGTTTAACTTAGTACTACAAAGCTAAAAAGTTTGTACTGCTCAGATTATAACTACTAGTACTAACTGGTTAGTACAGCTAGAGTAAAACTTAGTATTGCCAGTATTAACTTAATACTGCTGAAGAGAACTTAACACTGCTGCATGAAGATTAAGATTGTTGAAGAGTTAAAGACGTGTTTGGTGATATGTATGGACTTATTCTTTGTATATTTTATATAGTTAGAAGATATGTTGATATCTTATAGAATTTTAGAAGATAGGAGTTATCTAGTAATGGACTCCTTGGTTGTATAAAAGGAGATCTTAGGTTATGGTTTTAGTGCATCAGTCTTTCATTATTATTCATAGCTTCAAGGTATGTTGTAAACCTAACACTGTCAAAGAGTGTCATTTTAATAGAAAGCTTATTGTTTTGGTTGAATCTTGTGTGTCAAACATACTTTTCTATTATTCTTCTTAGTGGTTATTAAACTAGATTTGCGTAGTTTATATCATACACTCAATGTTTCATTCTTGTGCCTTTGGCTTTATTCCAAGATTACTAAATCCCTTACATCAAGCTAAGGAGTTTAGATTGTTCATAAGGATTCCATCACTTATGTTTGTTGGTTTGTTTTGATAATCTTAGCCGCAAATACTAATAAATAATGAACATATCAACACTCATCATCATGATTATGATCAACGTGTATTCTGTTATGGATGTATTTATGCATAGTCCATAATCATTTAAAAGACTTACTTTTATTAAAAAAGATTTACTTTAACTGTGAACTTGCACTCTTGTCTTTTTTAAGTACTCGGTTTCATCATTTATGTATAACTGAATTTGATGGAGAGAGATGACAAAAAGTTTGATATATTTGTTTAATCCAAAAATGAAAGTGTTGAGCAGTGCATTTAACAAAAGGAATAAAAGGCTTGGGGGAAAAAGCTTAATCTAACTAAACATTGACATTTTAGCCTAAATACCAAATCTCGATCACTATTGGAGCTAACTCAAATCTACTGACTACACATTACATATTGCATACATCTACTAAGCGGTTGTAGGTGACGAAGGAAATTAGATGATATCAGTTGTGTTGACAGTCTTGATCTCCTACAATTGTATTTGTTTATTCTGTTTCACTTTAATTCATACTTAATATTGTTTCATTATTCTTTATGTTTTTCTCTGTATAGTCTATAATATTCCCATCTTTCTAAATTTCTGATCCAAACTTGTTATTCAAGCATTTATGAGCATTGATAAAAAATGATGCTGATGACTTTCATCAGTTTCTAAAGTAAGTGATTAGTTTAATATATATGATTATTCAGTAGTATATATATATATATATATATAATATATCTTAATAATCATGAGTACTAAAGCTCTGATTATCCATAGTAGACATGCCACCAGGATCATCTACCTTTTAACCAAAAAAAATTAAATATAGAGCCTATACTACACATTTCATATGCATTATCCTGAGTAACATTTTCAACAAGACACCGAATACAAAAACACTCTATACTATTCAGCATACTATTTAGATTTTTCGCCGCTTAATCTTCCATAGCTTTTCATAAATTACATTACTGACATTTTTGACTTACTTCACTTTTTAAATTCACCAATCTTAGTGCTAATCTTGTTATCCTCAATTTCTCTTGATAATGAGCTCTTCATTTCTCTGTTAATTGCAACCGTCATTGCATTCCTTTCATTCCATATTTAGTACACTGTAGCTCCACATTAACAGTTTATCTCACTATGCACCCAGATGTTTTTATTGTTCTTTAATTGAGACACTTCAGTAAATTACGAATTTTGCCAGCTCATTGAAGTACTTACTTGCATAGTTTTGATGGGATTTCCTTCTAATGTTGATGGATAATATTCTACATTGTAAAGAATAGATGTTGATGACTATCCATTGTTTGACTTCGCACAGTGAACTTAGTTCATATGTTATTCATTCTTTATTCCACTTTGTACATTTTATCTCTGCACGTCATCATTTTACCTTTTATAGCTAAAACATAGACATGGCTATTGCCTTGGGATTTAATTGACAGTAACCACAAGTGTTTTATGACTCCATTCACCTTTTTCTTTTATTAAATCTCAATAAACTCCATGCTATTCTTTGATACCGAAATCTTTTAAACAGACCTTGATAAGCATCACCCACATTTGACCTATCGTATTTCTGTTTAAGTTTATCTGGGCACACAATATTGCCTAAGTATATTTGGGATCACTTTACACACCCATTCTTTAGGCCACTTTCAGGCTACCATACTATATTTGTCATTAATCAATCTTTCCCTCCTCCTCATTACTCAATCTAGCCTCAAACAAATCTCTATTAGTTAAAAACTTATCAAGCTAGTGGGCCTAAACTGCACCATTTATCATGCCAAATAGAGATCTTCTTCCCATCACCAAATGCGCAACCTTTTTGGGAATTTGTGTGTGTTTATTATATTGTGTCTAAGACTACACCTAAACACACAATTCCATTTCTTAATTAAACCATGTCTTATTTTAGCAGGTGGGCTCCATAAAACCTTATACAAGCAACTTCTCCAAAATACGACGGTAATCATTTGCACAACACCGTTCGAGGTTTATTACAGGATTTACATGTTGGTGACGCACTCACCAACATCCTCGCTTCGGCGTTTGATATACGTGTTGTAAAACCCGTCATATTTTCTAGTTTCAAGGCCCACGATCCGCTAATGAACGTTAAGCTCTCAGATTTGTGCCTTGGAACAACCGCCGCACCAATCTATCTTCCACCTTACTTTTTCAAGATGCAACACGAGGGACATATCAGAGGGTTTCATCTTTTGGACGGGGTGTTATAGCAAACAATCTGGTATGGGTCATCCTTAATTTTTTTCGTTTACAGTTAGTTCTCATATTATCATTTCATTCTTACATTGCTTGAGGCTCATAAGTATATGTCTAGATCATCCTCCCAAAAGAAAAAGTTTGTTGTTCTGTCACTTGGGATGGGCGTGGCAAACAAAACGGGTGCATACGATGCAAGGGAAATGTCTGGATGGGGTCTTTTCAGGTGGTATTGGTATGGAGCACACAAGCATTTTATAGCAAACCAAGAGATAGTTGACGAACACTATCTCAAACAAATGGTAGCAATAAGTAACTTTGATGTAGATATCATGAGGGTCTAGGAACATAACTTGGGCAAAGATGAAGCTGAAATGGACATCTCAATATCTAAAAACATGAATAGCCTCGCTGATGTTAGAAGAAGACTGCTAGACCAACAAGCAGAGAGAAATACAATAGGAGTAACAAACAGAATAGCTTTGAAAAGGTAAGTTGATTTTTTTCTTTTAATCATTTATTAATTTTCATTGACCATCTCTAACTTAATGTGTTTAATTTTCTTTGACAATAATGATTATTGGAGGCTAGCTTCATTTCTACATCATAAATGGATGAAAAGCTGCAAAAGTGATTGATAGTTGCCTTCAGAAGATGTTTTTTAAGGCAAAGAGATGTCTTTCCAGTTTGTTGCTGGAAAACTTTGGCCAATTATTTTTTTATTCTTTGGACAGATTGTTGATTTGGAAAATATTTTTATAACAGTTAGGTGTTGTTTGGTTAGAGAGAATGAGTTATCTTTGTTCAGTTTTGATTCATTGGTGTAAGTTTGTAGTATTAATATTTTTTTAGCCGCAAACCATAAAAGGAATGCCTAAACGCATAATAATAATAATGATAGCTTATAGTAATGTGATTTTTTGATTCTGTTTGTGGCTTTTTGCTAACCGATTGATGTAGAAAGGAATATAATTTCCTTGGATTGAAACTTCTGGGATTCATAACTCTCTTCCCATTACAGAATAACCAAATTGCTTACAGCCAAACGATTTCACAGGCCAGCTGGTTGTAGTATTTTTGTTAACTGGCAACTTAGGTCCCTAAAGTCTCCTTCTAGATGACTTAAGCCACATAATACTTTCTAAAACCTTTTTACTTAACATTTTGACTATTTGGTTTGACTTATCACTTAAACATTTTGACCAACCAATCAAAATAAGTCTTTCAAACATATGAATGGCATAGTCAACTAATCTAAGCCAAAGGATTTCACAAGCTAAAACCTGTTGGGTCTAGTATTTTGGTTAATTGGCAACTTAGGTCCCTAAAGTCTCCTATATGACTTAAGCCACATAAAACTTTCTAAAACCTTTTTACTTAACATTTTGACTATTTGGTTTGAATTATCACTTAAACATTTTGACCAACCAATCAAAATAAGTCTTTCAAACATATGAATGTCATAATTTGGGTTAATTGGCAACTTAGGTCCCTAAAGTCTCCTTCCATATGACTTAAGCCACATAAAACTTTCTAAAACCTTTCTACCTAACATTTTGACTATTTTGTTTGACTTATCACTTAAACAGCAATTTCGTTATTGTGTAATGGGGAGAGAGTTATGCATCACAGAAGTTTCAACCCAAGGAAATTATATTCCTTTTTACATCCAATCGGTTAGCAAAAAGCGACAAACAGAATCAAAAAATCACATTACTATAAGCTATCATTATTATTATGCGTTTAGGGATTCCTTTTATAATTTGCGGCTAAAAAGTCTTAATACTACAAACTTACACCAGTGAATCAAAACTGAACAAAGATAACTCATTCTCTCTAACCAAACAACACCTAACTGTTATAAAAATCTTTTCCAAATCAACAATCTGTCCGAAGAATAAAAAAGTAATTGGCCAAAGTTTTCCAGCAAATAACTGGAAAGACATCTCTTTGCCTTAAAACACATCTTGTGAAGCCAACTATCAATCATTCTTGCAGCTTTTCATCCTTTTATAATGTAGAAAGGAAGCTACCGTGCAATAATCATTATTGTCAAAGAAACTTAGGCACAATAAGTTAGAGATGGTCAATTAAAATTAATAAATTATTAAAAGAAAAAAAATCAACTTACCTTTTCAAAGCTATTCTGTTTGTTACTCCTATGGTATTTCTCTCTTCTTGTTGGTCTAGCAGTCTCCTTCCAAAATAAGCGAGGCTATTTATGTTTTCAGATGTTGAGATGTCCATTTCAGCTTCATCTCTGCCCAAGTTATATTCTTGGACCCTCATGATATCTACATCAAAGTTACTTATTGCTACCATTTCTTTGACACAGTGTTCGTCAACTATCTGCTGGTTTGTAATAAAATGCTTGTGTGCTCCATACCAATACCATCAGAAAAGACCCCATCCAATCATTTCCCTCACATCGTATGCACCCGTTTTGTTTGCCACGCCCGTCCAAGTGACAGAACAACAAACTCTCTTTTGGGAGGATGATCCAGGCATATACTTATGTGCCTTAAGCAATGTGAGGAGAGTCTGTTAATATAAAGTATATAGTAAGAATGAAATGACAATTATGAGAACTAACTTTAAACGAAAATAATTAAAGATGACCCATAACGGATTGTTTGCTATAGCACCCCGTCCAAAAGATGAAACTCTCTGATATGTCCCTGGTGTTGCATCTTGAAAAATTAAGGTGGAAGATAGATTGGTGCGGCGGTTGTTCCAAGGCACACTTCTAAACGTTCATTAGCGTATTGTGGGCCTTGAAACTGGAAAATACGACGGGTTGCACAACACGTATATCAAACGCCGGAACGAGGATGTTGGTGAGTGCGTCACCAACACATAAATCTTGTAATAAACCTCCGATGGTGTTGTGCAAATGAATGTCGTCATATTGTGGAAAAGTTGCTTGTAAAAGATTTTGAGGAGCCTTGTAAGCTAAAAGAAATTCATCGACAAGTAATATTGTTCTTTATTTGTTACTGAAAATTCCTATGTACAAAAAAAATGCAAATATAAAAACAGCCACGATACTCATCACAATTCTATCTTAATCTACCTTTTATTATGTCTGTGGGTTAGTGGTTGCAATGGATTTACAAAAACAACACAACGATCATTAATTCTACGCAAATAGCCACCGTGCTGGTTAAAGATCCCCAAAACCTTGAAACTGGCGATTAAAAAAATTAATACTTTGACATCAGGTTGGAGCTCCAGTTCAACACCACTTTTATATAAAAGATAACCTGTTAAAATAAGACATGGGTTAATTAAGAAATGGAATTGTGTGTTTAGGTGTAGTCTTAGACACAATATAATAAACACACACAAATTCCCAAAAAGGTTGCGCATTTGGTGATGGGAAGATGATATCTATTTGGCATGATAAATGGTGCAGTTTAGGCCCATTAGCTTGATAAGTTTTTAACTAATACAGATTTGTTTGAGGCAAGATTGAGTAATGAGGCAAAGATTGTTGATATGATTATAGATGGTGCCTCGAAGTAGCCTAAAGAATGGTGTGTAAATTATCCCATTTTGAGGCAAATTGTTGTGCCCATGATAAACTTAAACAGAAAGATAGACTTATGTGGTGGATGTTAAACTTTTAAAGATGAAGTAAATTCTGATGTGATTGGGTTATATATATATATATATATATATATATACAGTGCATTTTTTCTAAATAGGCAATGGATATTTTCCAAAACCAATTCCATATTGACAGTAATATCCATAATAGCACGTGAATGTCAAACATATTTTCTATAAGTAAACCCTATAACAAAAGTAAACCATAAAACAGATCTAATAACAAATATTAACGAATTTTATGGTTAAACAGATTTTAACCAAACAAGAACATAATGAGGTCTTAACGAATAAAAAACAAATCGATTTGAATAAGGATAATAGGAAAGGTATCCAGAGATCATTAATAGAGCAATCCAGTGCAAAGCTTAACGAATTAAGAATATAAACATGTCATAACGATTTAAAAAAATGGTAAGAATCAGGAAGATAGGAAAAATAGCCAAAGATCATTAAAACATGGAATTTACCATGACATTTGTTGCACTTTGATCAAACATGTTGACATTATGATTATCAGCAATGTTTGCTTCATTGGTTGACATTGCAGGTCTAATGCTAAACTTTTAAAGATGAAGTAAATTCTGATGTGATTGGGTTATGTATATATATACAGTGCATTTTTTTCTTAAAAGGCAATGAATATTTTCCAAAACCAAATCCATAGTGACAGTAATATCCAAAACAGCACGTGAAAGTCAAGCATATTTTCTATAACTAAACCCTATAACAAAAGTAAACCATAAACAGATTTAATAACAAATATTAACGAATTTTATGGTTAAACAGATTTTAACGAAACAAGAACATAATGAGGTCTTCACGAATAAAAAAACAAATCAATTTGAATAAGGATAATAGGAAAAGTATCCAGAGATCATTAATAGAGTAATCTATTAGTCAATATAATTAATGTCATTTATTATGACCATAATAGGTCCTATTTTTAGTATGATTATATTTTCCTATTTTATGGTCATAATAAATGACATTAATTATATTGACTAATATAATCCAGTGCAAAGCTTAACGAATTAAGAATATAAACATGTCATAATGATTCAATTTTTTTTACATAGGAAAAATAGCCAAAGATCATTAAAACATGGAATTTACCATGACATTTGTTGCACTTTGATCAAACATATTGACATCTTGATTGTTACCAACGCTTGTTTCATTGGTTGACATTGCAGGCCTAATGCTAAACTTTTAAAGATGAAGTAAATTTTAATGTGATTGGGTTATGTATATATTCAGTGCATTTTTTCTAAAAAGGCGATGAATATTTTCCAAAACCAATTCCATATTGACTGTAATATCACATGAATGTCAAACATATTTTCTCTAGGGGATTAATTCCAAAGAACATGCAATAATGTAAATGATATAAAAAGAGCAAATGCTATAAAAAATAGTAAACAAGTGTTTTTTTTAGAACGGCTTGTTAGTTGTTAGTGGTTCACGTCCAGCAGTGACATCCAATTGGGCAGTATGTTGTACCCTGAACCCGCCTGTACTTCCTATTATTCCGCCTAAAGGGGTAAAAGTCCCAGGTGGGACTCGAACTTGAGACCTCCCCTAGCCAAACATCCCCTCTCCAAGCCCCTAAGGAATCTTGGTGGCCAACTGAGCTAGCCAGTTGGTTAAAAAACAAGTGTTAGTTCATGATACTTTATATTTCTTGTAAAACAAAAAACATACGACAATGGAAAAGAAACTACAGAAACAAAGACATTTATAGCTTCTTTGGTTTTATAATTTGGAAAAAAATTATAAGTTTCGGTTTATATTAATTAGTGTACGTGGGCAACAAGCCAACAAGATACCCATTCCATCTTCTATATGTGTGTATGTCTTCTGCATAAACTTGTTAAAGTTCGGATTTGATTAAGGCTGGTTTTGAATTCAGATATTCTCTGATTATTTCTTTCATATATTAACAGACGTTCGGTGTGTTTATGACTTTATTTATGCATATAACTTCTTACAGCTAGTGTCTAATATTTACCTTATTGGAGTTTTTTTTGGGAGTGTAGTGTTTGTAAAAAGTATTTAACAAAGTATGTAGATTTAAAAGTATTTAACATAATATTTTTTTTTCTTTTACATAACAGTTATGAAAGTCGAGGGTATTACCAACCATTCATGCATTGTTCCATTAACATGTCGTCATTTCTCAACTTAACATCAAATTAGAATTAATAATAATAATGATAAAAAATTAAACTTCCATGGTCTACGTCCTTATCTTTAATATTCTCGTCATTCCTCACCGGTGACAACGGTGATGTATGACATAACTGTTGGATTATGGTAGTCGAATTAGCACGAATACATTATGAATATGTGAGCTTATTGGGGGCACACACGTTAATACACGGAGAATATATTTTATACTTCACGATATAAATTAAAAGGACTGAAACTAATTAAGACATAA
>BQNB010160963.1:0-14736 GCA_026074375.1 Tanacetum coccineum
ATTCGGGTTCAACGAGCTTGAATTGTAATCTAATATTGTCTGTGTTTGGGCTCAAAGCCCAAGAAAAGCCAAGCCTGGCCCAAGTTAGAAAGCCCACATGCCACTCATGGCTCAAGGGTATAAATAGAACCCTCTCCACACATGGAGAGGGTGTTGGTTACCATTTGCATAAGTTTGTGTGTGTGTGTAATCTTCCACCTCTCTAATTTTCTCTCTAATGAATCTTCCAACTTTTCTTTCTATCTTTCTACTATTTTGCTTATTGGTATAGCTTATTGTTGTGAAATGGATTAAACTTTTGGGATAACATTTAGTGTTTGTTGTCTTTATTGTTTTGGCTTTATAAGCTTATTGGTTCGGCTTTGTTTCTTTAAAAGTTTTTATTCCTTGTGTAGCTAAGACAAATGCAAGGTCGGAAAGAGGAAAAGATCGAGTGGTTTTTGTTTGGACCGAACGAGTGAACTTCTCTCAAGGACCGAACGAGTTTAATTACTTTGAGAACCGAACGAGCGGATCGAACTAGCTGATCTCTCTAAGAACCGAACGAGTGATTTTCTTGTTTGGACCGAACGAGTGGTTTTTGTTTGAACCGAACGAGATTATTTCTTTGAGGACCGAACTAGGGTTTTCATTGAGGACCGATCTAGCATCTTGCTTTAGGACCGAACTAGATAGGATCGAACGAGTCTCTTTGCTCAAGGACCGAACGAGCAAATCTACAAGGACCGAACTAGATAGGATCGAACGAGTCTCTTTGCTCAAGGACCGAACGAGCAAATCTACAAGGACCGAACTAGATAGGACCGAACTAGTAACTTCATTGAGAACCGAACCAGTGAACCGAACTAGCAGAGGACCGAACAAGCAAATTTTATTTTTACGGTTTCTTCTTGATTTTGTAAAATCCCGCGAAAGATACAATTCTTTTCTCGGTTTAAATCAAAGATTTGTAAAATCCCGTGAACATTAATTGATTTCAATCCACAACAACAATCACTTGTGAAGCTAAAGCGAAGTTAAAAATGACGAGGAATTACAATGCTAGGGTTCGTGGTGTCACTTTCAAGCCTGTGGACTATGTCTACCGTAGTAATGAGGCAAGCCACGCCATGGACGAGGGAAAGCTTGGACCAAAATGAGAAGGACCATACGAGGTCACGGAAGTACTAGGCGATGGAGCGTAAAAGCTAAGGTCTATGGACGGAGCGGTCCTTCCGCAGACGTGGAACATTGCCAACCTCAAGAAATGTTATCTTTGAGCCACGGCTCACGCATGGATTGGGTTCGTGACTAGGATCTTTAATAAAATAATCCATGTATTTTTTTTCCTTTCTATTTTTTAGGATATGAATAAAACTCCGCTGGGTCTAGCTAACCCCGCGTCTTTTTATGAAAACATTTGTTTAAAGTAAATCTTGTTTTATTTCTTTTCATTCATATTATTTTGTCATTACATAAGTGCAAACACAATATTGTGGTTATCTCTGGATATTCATAGGATAAGTACCCTTATAAATTGCTTGCCACGTAAGAGGGTTGCAACCCCTGCGGCCACGGATTCTGTTTTCCTAATTTACATGTGCCTAAGACGTTAGATGCACAAGAAAAGACTCCCATGGAGCATATAAGCCACTATACGTGCAATCACAAAAATATAAAGTGTTGGTAAATTACAACTGTTGTTAATCACGGACATCCGTGTACATATTACATACCAAAAAAAATATTCTAAAGTACCACAGGCGGTACTATGGCCAATCTAAGTTAAACATAGGAGGTAAGGACTTGGACCTAAGAAGCCGTGGAGATTCCTCGTCTTCGGTCTGAGTAGCAGCATCCGCTAGCAGGATTTGTAAGCCTTGAGGAGCTACGGTAGGTACTGACACCGGAATGCCATCAGACCTAGCATGGGACCCCATGGGTGCGGCATACCACCCTGTTTTTCTTCTTCTTCTCGGCACGGCTTATGTTTCCGCAATGGCGTCTCTAGTAAATTTCCTCTTTACAAGCCCAAGGGTATCCTAGGTCACTTACCTCCAGATACACGGAACATGAAGCTGGTCAAGAACTTGGGCGGAGTGTCGCGGATAAACTGAGAGGCACCTCACAGTGTCATTATCCAAATATAAGGAGGCCATGATGACGTCTAGAGGCGCATCCTTCAATTGCTCTAACTCGTCGATTAAGGGATAGTTCAAGTCTTTCAAATCATGAAGAGCAGCGACATATTTACTGTCGGCCTCAGGGTCATACGCCTCCACAGCTGTCAATTCCAAACCAGCTTTCCCATGCTCCACGCCATATTTCAACCCTTCGCTCATACCCTTGGCTATCCCCGCAGACACAACATTGGAAAAAGCTTGCCTTAATTCCATGGACTCGGCACATTTCATGACAGCTAGGCGCAATCCGTGCCCAATTACCTACCGACGACCGGCAATTGCTGTCAACATGTGAGGGTACAACTCTTCATCAAAATCAACGCCTTCTGCGGACGTGGAACATTACCAACCTCCAGAAATGTTATCCCATTACCAACCTCATGCTTCTTGAAAACCTCAAAAGCAGCCATGATCCTCTCTTCTCCTATTACTTGAGCCTGTAACACGGACACCCGCTGGGATAATTGGGCGTTACCAACTTCAAGGCCGGAAAAGCGCATTCAAAGATCCTCTAGTTCCTTAGTCACTTCCGAGTTCTTGACTTCCGTGGATTTTTTCATATTAATCTCAGCTTTAAGTTGGGCCTCCAAATCTTTTATATGTTTCTCCCTGGTCGCTATCCTCTGGTCACGACGCGCTACCTGGGCCACAGATTTCTTCAATAGTTTGGCCTCCTGCTCGAATCTCAACCTCAGCTGAGAGCCCATAACCACTTGCCTCGCCAGGTTTATGTTGTATTGACTCAAGAATTCATCAGTAGGCAAGTGGCGCAGCTCAGACAAATACCCCGATGGCGCTATGTGATCCACCACATCCTGGCAGGCCTCGGGGTGTCTAGGCGGCAATCATTAGGCACGCCTCATCCCGGTTGGTAGATGCTTCCTGGGGACCCAGTAATAGAAGGAGAAGGTGTAGATTTCTTGGAGTCTTGATTTCCTGCGGCTCCTTCCTCCTTGGAAGATCTGCATCCACGGAACAATGAAAATATGTTGTCAGCATAACTGTACTTGAAAATAATAATAATGCTAAAAAAGCAACTAACGGATAAGGATCAGGGTGCAAGTTACTTACTATGCGACATCTTGCTTGGGATTAGGCTGCGGCTTGGCATACGAAAGAGGATCTTGGTCGCTGACACTTTGTGTAGCAACAGGAGGCTCATGTGTCTCATGAACATGGATGGCAGGCTCTGTGTCTACACTCATATCCGCCTGCGACTTCCCCACGCGGGCGCTGTGCTCAGCACGGGCGGTATGATGGTCTTTCCTAAACACCTTGGCCGGTGCGTTAGATCCTCCCTCACCCGCATCTCTCTGTCGGCGTATCTTTTTAATGGTAGGTCCCATGGAAATTACTTCTTTTTTAAGATCGGGTTCTACGGCAGCCTCCGTGGCCTCTACATCATCTGTCACGCGGATCTCTTGTTCTGCCGCGATCGGTCCATGAACCCCAGCTTCAGCTCCCTGTGTTACTAGTAGGGGAGCATCCTCATTTGAAAAGTCCAGAGGGGACCTCGACATGGTGAAGGGTGTCCCCGAAGATGTGGAGAGCTCAGTCTCATCCACCATTTGGATCACGTGGCTCGCGGTGGATGTCAGTAGCGGCACCTCATGAGCAGTTCGTTGGCGGGTCTCGGTCTTGACCTCGGTGGGGTTTGGGGCTTTGATAAGATTGAACAAATCTATTTTTGCAAAACACACAGGTAAATGTTAGCGTATATGGACGTTTATATATGTGGGAAACAAGAAAAATAATTAAATACCCACCCTGGTCGTTGTCATTTAGAAATATGGGATACTCGTCGTCATGTAAGAAGAAGTTCCGGCTTAACCCCACTAGACATAAAAGCTCCTCCGGTTGTTTTTGGATTGGGGTACGGTGCGTGTCAAGTGTCGCCACATCCACCACAGAGTAGGTATTTGCCTTTGGCTTATCATCTTTTGTAGCAGCCATGCGCCAGGCCACAACGGTGGGGAACACCTTTTCGTCCACCCAGAAAAAGTGGTTGTTCCAATTTTTTAAGGAGTCGAGTGGTTTAGTATATCTTTGTGGGGTATTTTTTCCTGGTCTTTTGCTAAAAGACATCCACCCCGAATTGTACGACGACACGTAGAAGACACGGAATAGGTTCACGGTTGAAATTATATTTAGTACGCGGCAGTTGATTTTGAAATGGCTAACTTTCGCTGCACCTATTACCGATAGTTGCGAAAGGTGGATTTGGTAGTATCCAAGGATGTCGAAGAGAAATTGCGAGATGGGGATGTGAAAGTTTGCAAACTCAATTTTTTTTGTGTAAACGCATACCTTGCCCTCTGGGAAGTCAACGATGTGATCCCCAGGACCAGGCAGCTCTAGGTGCAGGTTTTATGGTATGTAGTACTCTGATGCGAACTCTAAAAGATACTCTTGAGATATGGTTGACACAGCGTCCTCGAGTTGTATGGTGTCCCTACCCATTTTTACCTAGTTTGCTAAAAATGCGTGGGGTATTAACCTATGGTAAAGAGAATCCGAGGATTTAAGAGCTTGTGCGGCTGTGTGTGCGAAAATGGCAGAATAATTAGATAACTGTGGAAGTTTTAACAGTGATTGCTTGCCCTATTTATACTACAGCTTCGATATTCGTGCCTAGTTAGATGATTGACGCGTGTCACCTACTTTTTATTTGAAGGATTAGGATTTCAAGGAAGTTCAAACGGCTCTGGGCCCGCACGTCCCATCTTTTGTCAGTTATCCACGTTTTTTGATAAAGTGTCCTGATTTTTAGGGGGCGTTCCATGTGATGGTTAAGGTAAGGTGGATTCAGTTTTTCACCTTTAGTCTAGTAACCGCGACCTCTTGGCCACGACCACGCCTACTAGACTGGGGGGACATGATGACGTATAGTACGGACCGGGCACGGCCCATACTTCTTATGGGCGTACCCCGTATCGCGGTCACGATCACGGACCCGCTAGTGTGTCACGGTCGCGGTCACGGACACCTGTCCGGGACTCTGCTTTCATGGCATGGTCTCCAACAGTTGTATTCTGCATGTAACTGATTTATGCGTTATTTCAAGGAAGGATAACCCTAAATTAAGTAGGAGATATACTCTGCTAGTTTAAATGGGCCAAGATAATGTCAAATCCTGGTTTTGTCAGATAAAGCTTAGGCCGAATTATGGGGAAACCCTATTGGGCATGAGGCCTATAAAAGGATCAATAATCATCATCAATGAGGTATCACTAAAACCCTAATCATACTCGATTATTCTCCAAAAACCATATACTTACTCTCACATCGGAAGCTAATCGTGGGATCCACTCCCAGGATAA
Source organism: Tanacetum coccineum (assembly GCA_026074375.1). Taxonomy (NCBI): domain Eukaryota; kingdom Viridiplantae; phylum Streptophyta; class Magnoliopsida; order Asterales; family Asteraceae; genus Tanacetum; species Tanacetum coccineum. The sequence continues at coordinate 5,483 of BQNB010160963.1, forward strand.
GGTTAACGTGTGTTCTTTATTCCTTGTGCAGGGATCCTCAACGAAATTCACTTGGTGCAAGAATAAGGTTCCTCAGCCCGAATAACTACCTATTCGGGCCAAATCAGATCCAACCTAACTTTTGCATCAACACTAACTTATTGAATTATTAAATCTTTCTAGCATGCATTATTCATGATCATCGGCTTAGGGTCGTCCATGCAACAGATTTCAGGAACTTTATTGTTTACTTCAAATGAACTACATGGTTTTAAATTTAAACCAATGTTAGGAAGCTCAAAGGGTTATCAGCCTTAAATTAATCAAGTTTAGCATCAAGCCTTTACACCCCAAAAACAACTCGAAAATTAATTTTACTCATATAACTTGAAGTCACAAAGATTCCTTATCAAAGTCTAGGACTGAATCTTTTATAATATAAGATAATACAAGTATAAAGTTTTTAAAAGGTAGTATATCATAGTAGATGATCTGAGTTTTTGGTTTATGTCTATATTAAATGAAAAACACGTAAACATATTCTCTTTAAATGCATTTTAGTTATGTGAGATTGTTATTAACGAGGTTATACGCTCGCGCTCCGCTGCAAGCATGATGTTCACGTTAAGGACTAACTTTGCGACGGATGGATATAACTTCATGGACTATACTCTTAACTTGATAACGCCAATGACCATTTTTGTAAATTGTTGGTGAAAGTTAACGCTCGTTAACTAACGGTCATTAACTAACGCTTGTTAAGGACTAACTTTGTAACGAACCGATAACTTCAATGACTGTTTCCGCAACTTGGGCATTATTCATTTTACTGTTCACTCTCACGTTGCATTGTTCTATCAATTTTTTTGTCCTCTTTCTTAACGGTCGTTAACTAACGACCCTCCATTTTTGTTATATTTATATAATTCTTATTAGATACATTTTAGTTTTATGAGATTGTTATAAAGTTTAAACAAACCATTGTAGATGCCATTAGAATATTATGTGAACTAACCGCCAACATATAAGGTTTAAACCTCGTTATGTTTATACAGTGACGGAAACACCTTGATATAGTTGTGCGCCTTTGAATTAGATACTAGCAATCATCAAGTAACATGAATTGTGGTATATGATACCTATGATCAAAGTTTCTAGGGGTGACTTTTAATTGTTTGCTTTTTCATTAAGCTTTGTAAGATCTCTAAAGAATGTTAATTAACCAGTCCACATACAATGTACATGGATCTAAATCAATATATATTGAATTAGTATGTAATAAACACAAGGTTTTTGTTTATGCTACATTGCTACTTTCTTTCATTTTAGCCTAACTTTGTCCCTCAAAAGAACTAACATTTTTTTCAACAAATAGTCATCAACTTGTATTGTTAAAAATAGGATTTACATAGTGGTGGAAGACAAACGGGCAACAGGCTGCACCGCTAACCCTTTTTGAATTGCAAAGCCAATAAACTTAAAAACCACATCCGTGGATCCAGGTCTCATAACATTGTTGTGCATTATCCGTTGAACTCGGTTGAGTAGCTCCACCGCCTCACGTGCAAAGAAACCAAATGTATCAAACGTAAAAGAAATAAACATGTGTTGATTTTGAATGCATGCTTTCTCGTGTCTTGTCACTTTGTACGAGGAGGCTTTCAAAGCAGTGTGGCCCCCTGTAAAACCCTGACTACTTAACCCCACGAGAGGAGAGACCCCGGTCAGATCCACGCACGCATGTTTCTCTCCAACCTATCCAGAAACCAAAACGTCAGCCGATGTGAATGTGAATCTTCCGGCCGATCTAAGTGTTTCAACTAACTTTGGGTAGATAATAAGACGCAGGCAACCAAACCTAATTAAGAATCTTTTTGGCCCCCATAATTGACCCTATTACAAAGATTTGGAAAATTACTATGATAAAAAAAGGATTTTGGAATATATATGAAAGAAAGAATCATAAGAAATTCTTCAATATTGAAATATGAATAGTTCAAAAAAAATATTGAAATATGAAAAGGGTTCAAAGTAGCATGTGATTAAATCAAGAAAAAGAATCACATTCTTCATTTCATTTGATTTCACTCTCGAAAGTTTTCGTCTTTCATTAGTTTGGATCTTATATCATAGCTTTTGAAATTTCGTCAACAAAGAATATCGGGCAACTTGCTTATATGAATAGCGTGTTTGTTGATACATGTTAGATGTCATTCAAAAAGATGTTAGAAACGTGATAAAATACATAGAATTAACCATATAAACTCCCTTTTTATGTATACTAACAAACCTTTTTTTAAATAGAGTAGGAACTTGGCTTCTAGAGAACACACAAAACTTAAAAACTTATAACTGAAAAATTTAAACATTTAATGCTCACGCATAAGAGTTGTACACTTAAAAATGATCACGCCTAACAGTTGTACGAATTAGAATGATTGACTCATGAATTAATGATCACGCATAACAGTTGTACAAATTAGGATGAATTAGGATGATTGACTCATGATTTTAATACCTATAAGACGAATAGGATGATTGACTCATTTATGGAATGTACGCATAATACTTATAGGACGAATTAGGATGATTGACGGGAATCATTTTCAAATCAAATTTTATCACCAAAGGGTTTTGAAGACCCTATATAAACAACCATCCTCATTCACTTTTCACAATCATTCAAACTCGCCGGATTCTTCCACTACTGCCGACAACCACATCACCACCACAAGAATCTTCATGTTTTACAGCCGTCGCTTATATCGACGGAAAATCAAGCCGCCCGTGTGAAAACGTTGCTGCTTGTCGGAAAGCGCTACTGTCTCGCTGGAATAAAGTATTTGTTTGTTCTTGTAAAAATTGTTATAAAGTTTGTTGTATAAATCTTGTATAAATGTTGTAACTTTGTTGTGTAAAATTTGTAGTAAGTGGACTTTTGTAGTAAGTTGACTTTTGTAGTAAGTTGACTGGACTGAAATATACGATTGAAAGATATGGTGGTAAGTTGAGTGGACTGAAATATTCGATCAATAAAATACATGGCTGGACTGAAATATACGATTGAAAGATATGGTAGTAAGTTAACTTTTGTTCACTGAAATGATAGTAAAGTGTGGTAAATTTGTATTTATTGTGTTTCCATTTTTAATAATTTGAGTATATTTGGTATGATTATTAAGTAGTAAACAATGCATTTATTATGATTGAAATATATAACGAACAATTTATTGTGATTGAAACATGCAAAAGATTTAGGTATATTTGGTATGATTATTAAGTAGTAAATAATGCATTTATTATGATTGAAACATATATTGTTTTCCAAAATATATGCATCATAAGTAACTTATAAAATTGTCAAAGTTTAATATGTATTTGAAAGAAAAAAAACTTTTCCAAAACGTGAACATGTATAAAATAATTTATAAAATTACAAAAAAAAAAACCTTTCAAATTTAAAAAATATGACAGCAAAAACTCATGACATACAAAGTGACTTTAAATAACCTTAAAATCTGGAACAAAATATACGCTAAATAATCCAGCAAAAACATGACCTGCGCAACGCACGGGCCGTAGTTCCACTTGTTAGGATAATATATAGTAGAGCAAAGTCAATTTACAAAGAGTTAAGCTTAATGGCTGGCAATATATTTAAAGGATATATTTAAGATCATATTATTTTCTAACTTGTTTTAGCACTATTAAGAAAAAATATAGTAGAACAAAGTCAATTTCAACAAATTAAGAAAATACATAGTAGAACAAACACGTATTTAATTACTTGGGTGATAATAAATAACGGATGTACCAAGAAGTTTTACGTGACGAGTAACGTACGTTGTTATTTATTATCTCGTAATTAATGTAATATTTTATTTTCAGTACATGTTTTTATACGTTTTTGATAAACGTTAAGATTTTTTTTTTCAGTTGAATTATCGCATGTTACAACCGTTTGCAATTTCATTTTGATCTTTTCACGTCCTATATTGAACACTACACGAAAATTTTACCACAAATATTGTATGTCGTTAATTATCTATCGCTAGGGTTTTCCGCCGCTATGCGCTGATACTCGCCTAGTCCCTTAAATGACTCGTTAATTGATTCCCTAATTAAAGGATCTAGAGTCATAATGTAATCTAGAGTTGTGGTAGGAGTTTAGTGTCGTGTACATGTATTAAATCGGTATATTTGAAAAAGTTCGTTACTATTCTACAACTAAAATCTTGAAATATAAACTTCTCAGAAACATTTTATTCCCCAACTTATTGTAGTATTATACAATGGGTTTTTCTAACTTATGCCCCAGACACAAGTTAAAGAGGGCTCAACAGCTTGTGTGTCACCCTTTAAATGGTCAGCAGTCATTGAGTGATCTTCATATAAAGCCTCACAACAACTGACTGACCACTCAGAATATGACACGCATATAGTATGACCCTTCTTAACATGTGCTCCTGAGGCACAAGTTAGAAAAATCTTTATCCAATTAGCAAACAAATACCCAAAACACTGTTCATTAGAAAATGAAAAAATAACCATTTGTAATCTCGTTTTGAATTACCCTTTTAGTGAAAGAATTGCGGCATCAAACCATGCGATCATTCACCAACTCATGTGAGATCTTCACTTTGAAGATGTTTTATGTGATCATTCAGAGTTCAGAGAAAAATGACAGAAAAAATGGATGAAGGTTTTTCTGTAATTAAAAAAAACGAATATTTAACTTGCTTAAAATCAATTATTAAACAAACTACGTGGTACTCTCAAACAAAAACATGAATATATATATGAAACTCATATCACAGTACAACATTAAGGGTGCGTTTGGTTTGTAAAAGGGTTAGAATCGGATTTGGATTTAATATTGGTTAGAAAAAAATGTAGGAGAGAAAATAAATGATAGTGTAAAATATTGTTTGTTTTATAAAATATAGTTTGGAATAGATTTAATTTTTAATGTTATTAAAATATAATGATGTTGATTTATATACTTTATCTATTATAATTATATAATTTATTACTCTTTTTGTATCACTTTTATTGTCCTTATTTAAATTTTTGAAGTTTTTTTTTTTAACTTTGATCTTAAATAGTTTTGTTTGAGTTATAGAATACTTGATGCAAAATATATGAATGAATTGGTGTTTAAATGTATTTTCATTGATATAATTTTCAACATGTATTATATAACACAAACAAAAATATTAAATATCAAAATTGAAAAAGAAAAACTTCAAAAAGTCAAATGAGGACAATAAAAGTGAGACAGAAGTAGTACAATATATTAATGAATAAGTGCCTTTGATAAATCTTGGCCCCACAATTATTTTTGATTATACATGAAACCTGGCTTTTATTTTGTTTTCATCAAATCCTACATCTATGCCTATTATTTACCGTTCTAAAATCCATACAACTAAAACAAACAAGTTTTATTTCTTTGAATTCATTCTTCACAACCTAAACCCTCACAACAAACACACCCTAAATTTGGCATTATTTAAGAGAATTGTTTTAAGAAATACTCTTTCCGTCCCATTTTAATTATCCCCGTTACTATTTTAATTTGTCTCAAAATCTTGTCGACTTTCTTAACTAAGGTGTTTATATTTATTAAATTTACAATTTTACTCTTATTCATTTTTGTAAAAAAAGTAATTCATACATTTATTGCATTTAATAGGTAAACTTGTCATTTTAATAAATATACGTCAAGATTCATTGAATATATCATAAAATGAATTTTTTTGTTGGATGCCAATTAAAATGGGACCGAGGGAGTACTCTAACAAGATATTGGTGGATGTGTACACCAACATTATAGTATTACACGGGTACCCGCGCAATGCGGCGGCGGGTACCCGATAACTAAATATTGTGGCGAGCAAACGTTGTTCATTTATATGTAACCACTATGCATTTATGGTCATATAACTACTATGCATTTATGGTCATGTAACCACTATTTATTCATGAAGGATGTTATGAGATTAATTGGCCGATTAATGCTTATAACTTCTTTTGACCAGGAGTTACAAACTCTTTTAAATGAGCTATTATTAACACATGCTAATTAAAAAACGTATACATTAAATCGGGTGTAAATTTAAAAATGTGTATGGTGAACATTGACTAATAGTTTTATATCTTTCCCAAACAAGAAATATTTTGGTCCTTTAAAAAATTTAAAACTTCTAAAATATAATCACACGGGTACCCGCCGCTGCAACGGTGGCGAATACTAACACGGAACGGAAGCGTGCTATAAACCCTAACTAGGGTTCAAGACGAAACACCAAGAGAATAAAGACTAAAAGTCGTGATTTTTATTAATAACTGAATATTAAAAGAATAAACAATAAACACAAGCCCTATATTTATAGGAGAACTAAACTTGGGGAAAAAGTTTAGAATAACAAAAATATAAAAACCAAATAAAAGTCAATAAACAAAATATGGAAACCATATTTTGTTATTAATATAAAAATTCTTCATCTTTAAAGTTTCTTATTTTTGAAAACCATATATTCCTCCGTCGGCTTTGAATCATGTCCTCATCATTCCCCCTCTTTTTAGAAGAACTCATCCTCGAGTGCTTGCCCTTATTCACGTCCTCTGAATGAAATTCATATATATCTGACACATTGAACGTCTTCGAAATACTCATAGTATTTGGCAAGTCTACCACATAAGCATTATCATTAATCTTTCGAAGTATTTTGTACGGATCATATTTCTTCAATAGTAACTCTATAAGTAATATTTCCAAGATCGTCTCGTTACTCTGTCCCGTAAAAACACCTTGTCCTCAAGGTGTTCCTTTAAAATATTAAGCCATGTGATAACAGAATCCCATGTTCTTCTTTGCGCACAAACCATTTCTTGTTTCAACGAAACATTCGTACAAATCTGCCCAATAGAGATCACGTACCCCCACTTTAACCTCATAATATGTCATCTCAATGTGTTATGATATGGCTTGCTTTCGTCTGTCGAATGTTGTCCATCAAGATCATTAGAGAAGTCTTCTTTGATAAAGTTTGGACCTGATCCTAGCATCATAAGAGGCTCATCTTCTACCATCATAATTGGTCTGATAATATCAGCTTCCTCCCTAGTTAAAACAATCAAAAAATCTTCCGAATTACTACCATTGTCTCCACTTATTTCAGTTGTGGCAGGTTGTGTTGGAAACTTTACAATTTCCTCATCAGAACATGGCACCACTAGGTGTTGTTCTTCTGGTCTTGATCCATCATCACAATCTTTAGTGACAAAGATCTGTGATTTAGGATTTGATAGTAACGTGCCCACAACAACAAACACATAATCGACTCCCCGCTGAGTGCGAGGAAGCCCAAGCATAAAATTCATCGACATATCGACCCAAGGACTCTCAGGTACGGGCAAGGGCATATAAAGACTTGTATTTTGTGCGTTACCCTTTCCTTCTTGATACACCACACATCTCTTCACGAAAGCTCCAACATCCCTTTTTAATTGAGGCCAAGAAAATCGACTTTCAACACGCGCAATGGTCTTATCTCGGCCTAAATGAGCACTCAATCCTCCCACATGTATCTCCTTAATCAATTAACTCCTAAGAAAAGTGTGACAACCATGACTTGAGCAAGTTAGTCAAACTATTAGTGTTGACTTATGTATCTGTTACAATGAATGGGTTATGTGTTATATGTGTTTAAACGTGTTTATGTGTGTTGTGTGGGATATGTGAGCTTTGATAATCAATCCATTGAGCGTGATCGTCTCATTGGGATTGGATTTGTGTTGGATTTTGTGGAGTTCATTTCGTTCACTTTTAGTGACAAGGAAATGATTTTTGTGATTTAAGCGTTTTAGTGATTTATCATGTAAGTAATTATACGTATACGTATTTATGTGTTAGTAATATTAGGATGAGATAAAGTTTTAGTAGTAAGGATATGAAAGAAACGAGTTTGATAAAATATGAGAGTTTTTGAGGGACTTTCTATTTATAAAAAGTGAATTTGTGAAATGAAAAGTATTTTTAGAAAAGTATAGTAAATTGCGTTTACGCAAAAAGTATGCGCAAATAAGCTAAGATTTTTATAAAAACTTAAGGTAATATTAATAATTAAGTAATTAATTAATTAAAAAAAAATGCCATTCGGCCGGATAAGGGAAAGAAAAGAATAAAAAGGAATTGTAAAAGGAAACAAACTCTAATTGGATCTTATCTATAATTAATTGGAGGTTTATAATTACAAAACAAAATCCTAAACCCTCCCCCCTATGTAAACCGGTCGAACAAAGAGAAAAGGAAGAAGAAAAAAAATTAGGGTTTTGCTTTGTGAAGAAATCAAGCTCTAAGGTATGTTTTTAATTAATCCTTGTTAGTTATTAATCTTTAATCATGTAATAATTAATATGGTGAATAATTAGGGTTCATTAAAATCAGAAAATCAATGATGTTTAATCATGTTATAATGATTAGGGTTTAATTAGAAGCTTATGGATGTAATTGGTTAAACTTGATTCGCATTAGAATTTGATTTGGATTGAAGCAGAATTAGGGCTGTGTTGTTCGGCCATTATTTCCATGATGGTAAAAGCTTTTGTCAAGTTTCTAGTGTCTATAACGTAGCTCAGAGAGTCTAGTTTTCAGAACATCCGGCCTCGAAGGTTTTTAAGGTCGGGAAGTCAGTCAAACATTGGTTGCAAGAAAAGTTGTTAAACCAGTAAATACGGGTCTGATTTAGGGTAGATTACGAGGTGTAAAACCCTCACTTAAAATTCCAATTTAGCTTAGCCCTTCAACAGGAGTTTAGTTCTATGTGTCTATTAGAAATTACCCAAAGGAGAGCTTCTGATTTGGAGTCTAAGTATGCTTTTTAGATCCAAACCTTTTAGTTTACAAACATATCCGAATTAGGACTGTTTTGAAGTTTGATTTTCTTAGGAGTAATTGTGCATGTAAATGGCTCTTGGGAATAATGAGGTAGTTAATATACTCATAAATTAATATAGGTGATTTTTGGTATGAATTATGGAGGTCAGTAAGTAGAGGTTTTAAGTACGTTAAGTCACGTTAAAATTTTGCAGTTTTGAACAAATTGTGACTAACTAGTGAAACTTGTTAACAAAGTGGTTAAAGTTGGGTATGGTGTCGGGGTGACCCATAAGGTTAATAGAACACCTTATACATCCATCATATGCATGTGCATTAAGCTTTTGGCTTAGTAGCATGTAACCCGAGTTATTTTGTTGTATAGATTTGTGCT